>VMDR010010901.1:0-29682 GCA_007922815.1 Macrotus californicus
TATCTAGAAGAAGAAAGAATTCCTACAAATCAACAAGAACAACATAGCCTAATAGAAAAATGAATAAAGAATATGAATAAACAATTCATAGCAAAAGAAATAGAAATGATAAGAACACTCAACTTCACTAGCGATTAGAAAAATGCCAGTAGAAAATACCTTTTAATAACCACCAAGGTAATCTGTCTGTTTTTTTATTTGGTTGCTTGTGCTTTGGGTGGTGTCTAAGAAACTGCGGCTTCATCCAAGTCCACACAGACTTACACCTACTTTTCCTTTTAAAGGTTTTTTGGTGTTTTTTTTAAGATTTTATTTATTTATTTTAGACAGAGGGGAAGGGAGGGGGAGAGGGAAACATCAATGTGTGGTTGCCTCTCATGCGCCCCCTATGGGGGACCTGACCTGGCTGGCAACCCAGGCATGTGTCCTGACTGGGAATCGAACCTGTGACCCATTGGTTCACAGGCTGGCGGCTCAATCCACTGAGCCACATCAGCCAGGGCCCTTTTAAGAGTTTTATAGTTTTAGCTCTTACATTTAGGTATTTGATTCATTTTGAATTAATTTTTATATACAGTGTGAGGTAGAGGTCGAACCTCACTCTTTTGCATGTGGGTATTCTGTTGTCCCAGCACCATTTGTAGAAAGGCTATTCTCTCCTTCATTGTCTGGTCTTGTCATCCTTGTCAGGACTCAAATGACCATAGCCACTCAGGCTGTTTCCATACCTTGCCTATTGTGAATGATGCTGCAGTGAATGTGAGAGTGCAGGTACCTCTTCGAGATCCTGTTTTCACTTCCTCTGGGTATATACCTAGGAGTGGGATAGCTGGATCATATGGTATTTCTAATTTGGGGAGGAACCTTCATGCTGTTTCCCACAGTGGCTACACCAATTTACATTCCCACCAGCAGTGCACAAGGGTTCCCTTTTCTCACATCCTCACCAGCACTTAATCTTACCTTTGTGATGAAAGCCACTCTAACAAGTGAGGTGATATCTCATTGTGGTTTTTGTGGTTTTTATTTACATTTCCCTGATGATTAGTGATGTTGGCCATCCATAAGTCTTCTTTAGAAAAATGTCTATTCGCTTCCTTTGCCATTTTTCAATTGGGTTATTTATTTTATTTTATTTTGTTTTATTTTATTTTTTTGCTATTGAATTATATGAGTTCTTTATATATTTTGGATATTAAGTCCTTATCAGATACATACATTGCAAATATTTTCTCCCATCCCCTAGATTCCCTTTTCCTTGTGTTGGGTGTTTTTTGCTGTGCGGAAGTTTTTGGCTTTGATGTCGTCCCACTGTTTGTTTTTGCTCTTGTTGCTTGTGCTTTTGGTGCGACCCCCAGAGAATGATCGCCGAGACCAGTGCCAGAAGCTTTTCTCCTACGCCTTCTTCTAGGAGTTCTATGGTTTCAGGTCTTATATTTAAAGTCTTCCACCCATTCTGAGTTAACTTTTGTAAGTGCTATAAGATAAAGGTCCAATTTCATTCTTCTGCACATGGTTATTCAGTTTTCCCGGCACCATTTATTTAAGAGACTATAGTGTCCCCACCGAGTATTTTTGGCTCCTTTGTCAAATATTAGTTGACTATATATGCAAGGGTATATTTCTCTTTTTAGAACTAAATTTGTAGCATTTCCTTATTTCTTTTAGAATGTTTTTATTTTTCTTACTGACTTACAAGAGCACTTTAACTCCCACATTGCCATCTGCCTTATCAGACATTTAGAGGCGGCACCGAGAGTGGCTGTGGTGAACCTCTGTGTTGTCCACCAACATCTGTTCTCCCTTCTTCCTGGGCGCATGGTGGGGCCGTGCTTCCTGGCTGCCTCTGCGGTTAGGTATGGCCTTATGACTAAGTCTCCCTTACACAAGGTGAGCAGAAGTAATACATGCCACCTTCAGGGTCAGATCTTAAGAGAATGGATGTCTTTTCAATGCTCTCTCTCCTCTACCCCCTAGCTAAAACTCAAACGAGTCAATGACTCACGGTTGGCCCAGCTGGCGGTGAGACAAAGCGGTGGAGTCCCCTGGCCCCCGGGGTCCTTGGATCATTTCATTAGGTAGAACCTACCTCTCCACCCTGACCTATTGCAAGAAAAATAAGTAATGTCTCCCTTTTTTTGAGCCATCACATTTTGGATCTCTCTATTTTAGTTGTTTATCCTTCATCCCAATGAACACAGAATTATCATCTTGTAGTGGGATGTTGCTGCAACAATGACAAAGAAACTAACAGAGGCGGCATCTGCTGAGCAGCTGAGTTGCAAAAAGTGAGGAAACAGATGCTACAGATTGGGAAGTATACCGTGGCAAACATGAAAGGCAGACGGGGGTATGGATCGTGCCGTTCTAGGGCAGAGTTTCCCAATCTGGCACTTTGACTTATATGTAAAGCGCTCCGAGGTTTGATACTTCGTTTAATAAATGTTAGCTGCTGTTATTACTGTATTATACATTTTTAAAATTTAGGATTGTCAAATCAATCACAATACTCCCACTGTGTTTGCCTTTGCTAAACTACTTAAAATATCCTTCCCACACTGAGATCAGATAAATATTTTTTCATGTTTTTCTGTTACATTTATCTGTAACAAATGTATAACTTGGCCTGGTTTAATGTAGGAATCATTTTTTTCTTTTTCTAGAGAGCCTCAACATCACTGCTTTTATAATCTGCTATTTTCCCACTGATGTGAAGTCTGGCTTTTCAGAGTTTGTTTATAAGTTCTTAATATCTGGCTGAAATCAACCATGCTTATAGAGGAAATAAGGCCACAGTTCAATATAGCAGATAAAGTTCTTATTCCATAAAGCTTAGGGAAAGTTCTAGTTGACAAGAAAAGTATAACGCATGTACTCTGTCACTTAAAAGATACCTTTCAGAACCCACACGTTGTTGGCGCTCTCAGTGTGCACGTTTACAGCATGTTTATTTTTGACAAGAACCAAAAAAAAAACCCCAAATCTTCATGGTATGCCTGCCTGTTTTACCGAATGAAGATAAAATTAGGGAGGGATAGCACCCACGTTCATGCCTGGAAACTCCCTATGGCTTCAGTTACATGGGTCTTGCTTGATCACTCAGGCGAAGGGACTCTCTCTTCTCTATTTTAACGCCAGAGAGACATATGAGGTCTGTAGGGGAAACACTTATCTAACGTTAGCCTGCAGTGTTTTTAGAGCAAAAACAATTCCATGTACTTGTTTAGTTGTGTTCACCAACTATAATTATAACTTTGGTTAAGATACAAAAGAGTTTATTAGGATAAACATGACACTAAGATGTGTCAATTAGTGGAAGAGTGGAAAGAGAAGTGAATATTTCAAGTCCACCTACTATATATGACAACCACTTACTTACATAAGCAAATTAAGGAAAAAACAGTCCTCTTTTTGGTCATATTAGATGAAGAAATAGAATCTCAAAAAGTAAAAAAAGTACTTCCTAGAGGAGTAGGCAATGAAAGTCTACTCCTAAAGGAAGTCTTTCTTGATAGAAACATCTGCTTTTTCTTATGGTCAATAGTTCACCCTCTCCAGAGCCTTCCCTGAAGGAACCAGAAGTACTTCTCTACTAGCTCTAATGCACTTGAATTTAAAAAAAATTTATTTCTGAAAGTAGAAAGAATAAGAAAAACTTATGAAGTTACTGTACTCCAACTGAAAATTAAATACAGTATGATATTAAGAAAAATAAAATATGCCAGAAAACACAAGATGCCTAACAGTCTTGGGTCAGAAAGAAAAGTTAGTTAGGGGAGAAGGATGTTCCTTGAGAAACGGCCCTGAGAGGGTCTGCCAGGCACTGGAAACCAAGACAGTGAGGTCAACTCCAGATCTCAGAAACATGGACACAGACAACAGTGTGGTGACTGCCGGCAGGAGTGGGGGAGAGAGAGAAGGTGGAGGGTATAGGGGGACAAATGGTGATGGAAGGGGACTTGACTTGGGGTGGTGCACACACAATACAGTGTCCAGAGGATGTGTTCTGGAGTTGTGCACCTGAAACCTGTATGATTTAGTTAACTAGTGTCATCCCAATAAATTCAATTAAAAAAAAAAAAGATGATTCTTGGTAAAGCACATGTAAGAGATAATAATGGTGAGCCCTGGTCGGAGAGCTCAGGTGGTTAGAGCACCGTCCTGATACTCCAAGGTTGCGGGTTTGATCCCAGGTCAGGGCACATACAAGAATCAACCAGTGAATGCATAAGTAAGTGAACAACAAATTGATGTTTCTCTCTCTCACCCTTCCTCTCTCAAATGAATAATTAATTTTAAAAAAGATAATAATGGAGCTTGGTTTAGAATAGTAGTAGTGGAGGTGGGGGAGAATGGTTCTGTTTAAAGGTAGAGATGAAGGAATTTACTTGACAGGATGGATGTGGGGTCTGGAGAGGGCGACAAGGATGACATCCAGGCTTTTTTCTGGCTTGAGCAGTTGCCAGGATGTAGTTGCCATTACTGAAACTGGAAAGATTTCAGAGCAGTCAGTTTCGGAGGGAGAAATCAAAGGCTGAGTAGGAGACCAGAAGAGTCACAACATGAGTAATATACAAAGACACTGAGCAACTAAGTAATATATTGAGGATAGTGGGAGCCAAATTTTTCACGGTCAAAGAAGGCATTTCCATACAAATATGAAAAAGGGAAGGCTAGAAAGAATCCTGAGGTAGTGGGTTGGAACTGAATACCTCAATGTGAATTTATGTGTTATACACACATGGATAGATGTAGACATATAGCTGAATACATACATACGTACATATGTATTTCATAGCTCGATCCACTGAGAGGGATGAGAAGCAATAATATCCAAAAGCAATGAGTACATCAAGTGCCCAGATTTCAGTTTCTAAATTCTATCTTTTATTAAGATGAAATAGAGATTCTTGAGGAAATGCTTGATTCCAGAATTAGGGCAAGGAAAGTAATAACAGTCCTGGAACATTTTGCACCAGAAAGGAAATGCTCAGACAGGACATATATGAAGGACAGGAGGAGCCAAGTTGAAGAGACTCCTACTGGTCAAGTATGAAGCAATTTGAGAATAACGGTAAATAGTAAAAGCAACATATTTCAATCCAGGGAATAAAATAGAAATCCATGATCACAACAATATAAATAAACGAAGAAATGAATGAACAGGGAAGAGTAAAAACTTACTCCTTATGGTAGAATGGCAACTAATAAATGTAGAAGAAATGATGAAAATATTTCACTGTTTGGCAACCATCATAAAGGATCTCCTTGAAGTGTGCTAACTTAAGGCTGGCGGCAGAGGGTTGATGAGGAACAGGGTATTGCACAGTCTCCCCCGCAAACGCTTACCATCGCATGGGAAAGGGTGATGGCTTACAGTGGAAAAAACCTGGCAGACAGCAAAATGACCAAGTGATGAAGGTTAACATCGCCAGTGGCAGGACAAATCGACATCATGTGCCTCTTGATAAAATGTTCTGAGAAGAACACAGCATCACTTCTGAGGTATTTCTGCCAGGAAGGCATGACCTGATATTGGACATGTAGCAATACTGGACAAACCCGGCTTGAGGGACAGCCCACGGAATCAAAGGCCTGTGCTGTTTAAAACTGTCAGTCATGAAAGGCAGGAAAAAATGGAAAAACTTCCAGAGTGAAGAAGACTAAAGAGAAATGACAACTAAATGGGAACAAATGAGCCGGGTCTGGATCTCAAATCAGAAATGTATGGTGTTGGATGGGTGCTGGTCTTACTGGGGTGACCACTTTGTAAGTTATATGAATGACTAATTACTACGTTGTACACTCTAACACACAGGTGTATGTGAACTGTAATGGGAAAGCAGAGATTTCATTGGAATGGCTGTAAAATCTGGACTGTGTCTGTGGACTGGATGGTGGTGTCGGCTGCAGGTTCAGATGGTCAGGTAGGAGAGCTGCCTTACATGGGGGACAGAAACTCTGGGGCATTTAGAAGCGAGGAGGCATTAAGTCTGAATTTACTCTCAAATCAATCAGAAAAAGAATAATGACAATGGATACACATGCAAACACATAAACACATACACATATATCTTAAAGAGGGAGGGAGGGAATTAATAAAATGGTAACTGGGAAATCCAGGCAAAAGGGACATACGAGTTTGTACTATTCTTGAAACTTTTCTATAATTTTGGAACTATACTAGTACAAATTACTTTAAATAACAGTTAACATAAAAACCTATTTTTCATTTTTACCGAATGATAAGTGTATATATATTTGCATTTTTCTATTTATGCATATATCAACACATACACACACATATCACACCATATTTTAGCAGTTAACTTCCTTAAAGTACTCTGTTCTAATGTTAAAGATTTTGGCTTCATTTAACCAGCAAACTTTAGCAATGAATCTTCTCACTTGACAAAGAGAAAAAACAGCTTGCTTTAAGTCAAGTCACAGGCGAACCTCAGGAACTAACAGCAGAGTGCAAAAATGACAAGTTCGAAATAGCTGCCGAACTTCACGTAGACACCACGGGACAAAACCTAGGAACTGGGTATTCATCATAATCGATATTTTCCCACACAGAAGCATCAGTTTCTGCTCCAAGTTCACCAATTCTACTTTCTCCTTTTCTTAAAAACCCATATTCAGAGAAAGGTCTCTTCCAACTCAGAGAAAGACCTGTTATCTCTTCCCTAAATTTTATCTGTAATCACTTAAAATGAATCAGACTTAAGAAAAAAATGATCACCTATTTTAACTAAAGCCCGCAAGGAGTAAATTTTGTAATTGAAAAAAACAGTCTAGAACCTTGTTTCAGAATAAAACTTTTTAGTATATCAAAATAACGGACTCATTTCCATCGTTGGAAATAAGAGCTCTGGACTACACCAGTTTCTCAATCACTTCCCTGCTCTCACACACCTAAAATTCCGCACGTGCTCATCAGTGTGGATACTTTGTACTCCATGTGTGTGCCGCAGGTCTCCCTACGAATTAGAATCTTGAGCGTGAGCAGGTGGGGCCCTACAGCTAGCTGAGCTTTGTAGGCCTAGATGGTCTCTAAGGCTCCATCAACACTTTTCACCCATTTCAGAAATTTTAGTCCTCGTTCAACTGTTACTCTTTGTTTTCCACTTCACATGTTCATCAGAAACAGTCCATTCTGAGGTGAACAATTCTGAGCGTCGATGTAGATATGCTCCCACAGTTTGTCAGGTGCACATAAATGATAAGTCTCCACACTAGCTGGGCCTGGTTTCAATAAACTGCAAAGACAGCCATTTCAAAGCACCTGTTCCTTACAGCTTTTTGTGTGGTTAGTTAAAGGAGCAATGAAAGTATTTAATATTGTACCTCAGACATTGGTTCAAGTGAGATCCAGACAGGTTATGTAAGTCAAATGCTGACTGGTAGAGGCAGAACTATAAGTCAAGTTCCTTTGATTCTAAGTTGGTAGGAATTTTTCTTTTTCTTTTTGGTGTCATCAAGACATCTCAGATATTCTGAGACTTCTGGTCAAGATGAAGGTGTAGGTAAATGCACCTCACCTCTACGCACAACCATAGCAAAAAGTACTAGACTACAAAACCAATTTCACCCAGAATGGTCAGAAAATCAAGCTGTCTGCAAGTCCAACAACCAAGGATTTAAAGAATTCACATTCATTCAGATGGGTAGGAGGGGCAGAGAGGCATGGAGATCAGAATGGGCAGTCCCACATCCATGTGTGGTGGATAAAAAAAGGGAAGGATACCATGGGAATGAGGGATTCCAGTCCCAGACCAGACCACACAGCCCAGGGTCCCAGAACCAGGAAGATAAGTCCCTGTAACTTCTGGCCGCAAAAACTAGTGGGGGTAGGGGTGGCAGAAGAAACTGTCCTCTTAAAGGGCCAGCAATGGACTTAGGACTCCCTCTGGCATTCAGCGTCATGGCAACATCTGAAAGGGCACCAGTGGCATATGGGGAGAAAAAGAAGTGCCAGTGGGAAGACAGCTTCCTCCTGGGCAAAACTCCAGAGGCCAGGCAGCAGCACTGTCCCCTCTGCGTGCCCTCCCACACACACAGAGCAACAGAGTGGTGACAAAATCACGACACCCTGGCAATTACCTAAGGCTCTGCCCCATACCACTTAACAGGGGTGCTAAGATAAGGAGTGAAAGCTGTTTTACACAGAAATAAACACAGAGAGGCTGCCAAAAAGAGGAGACAAAGAAACATGGCCCAAATGAAAGAACAGATCAAAACGCCAGAAAAAGAACGAAATGAAATGAAGATTAGCAACCTATCAGATGCAGAGTTCAAAACACTGGTTATCAAGATGCTCCAGGAACTCACTGGCTACTTCAACAGCATAAAAAAGACCCAGGCAGAAATGAAGGTTACAGTAAATGAAATTTAAAAAAAATCTACAGGGAACCAACAGTGGAGGGAATGGAGCCAAGAATCAAATAAGTGATTTGGAACACAAGGGAAGAAAAAAGCGTTTAATCAGAGCAGCAGGAAGAAAAAATAATTTAAAAAAAAATAAGGATAGGTTTTGGAACCTCTGGGACATCTTTAAACATACCAACATCCAAACCATAGGGGTGCCAGAAGGAGAAGAGGAAGAGCAAGAATTTAAAACTCATTTGAAAAAATAATGAAAGAAAACATCCCTAATTTGGTGAAGGAAATGGACATACAAGTCCAGGAAGCACAGTGAGTCCCAAACAAGATGGACCCAAAGAGGCTCACTCCAAGACACATCATAATGAAAATGCCAAAGGTTAAAGATAAAGGGAGAATCCTAAAAACAACAAGAGAAAAGCAGAGAGTTACCTACAAAGGAGCTCCCATAAGAGTGTCAGCTAATTTCTTAAAAGAAACCTTGCAGGCTAGAAGGACTGGGATGAAGTATTCAAAGTCATGAAAGGCAAGGACCTACATCCAATATCACTCTATCCAGTGAAGCTATCACTCAGAATGGAAGGGCAGATAAAGGGCTTCCCAGACAAGGTAAAGCTAAATTAGTTCATCATCACCAAACCATTATTATATGAAATGCTAAAGGGAATTATATAGGAAAAAGAAGAAACTCTGAACTATGAATATTAAAATGGCAATAAATTCACAACTATCAATAATTGAATCCAAGTAACAAACTAAGCAAACAAGCATAACAGAAACAGAGACACAGAAATGGAGATCATTTGGAGGGTTATCGGTTGGGAAGAAGAAGAGGGAAAATGGGAGGAAAGGTACAGGGATTAAGAAGCATAATTAAGTAGGTACAAAATAGACGGAGGGATGGTAAGAACAGTATAGGTAATGTAGTAGACAAAAAACTTATGTGCACAACCCATGGACATGAACTAAGGCAGGGGACTGCTGGAGGGAATGGGGGTACTGGGTGGAGGGGGACAAAGGAGGAAAAATTGGGACAACTGTAATAGCAGAATCAATAAAATATATTTTAAAAAAAGATATACCAGTCATTCCAATGCACTGACTTCAGTCTAACTTTGAGAAAGACATATTTTAAAACACAGATACATAGGAACTACTTACTTCAAATATAGATTAATATCATATATATATCGCTGCTCCTCTAATTTAAATGAATCCAGAGCAGAGATTACTAGCTGGGGGCATCAAATACGGGCCCATGTGCTGGCATTTGCTCCCTTCACACCCAGGACACAGAGAGCTCCTGAGTCCAGCAGTTGCAGGGTTCTTCTTGGCCCAGCACTCCAGGCAGCCACTATTAATTTATTACAACTGGCACATAAGCTGAAACCTATTTGCCAGCCCCATTTCTTTTAAAGTTACAAAGATTTCTGGTAAAACAGCTCCCATTCTGCAAGTCACCAAAAAGCTCTCTCTGCCTTGATAATGTTGGGATTCGATGTGAGGGAAAGGTATAGGATAAGGAGCAAGAATAACAAAGAACTTAGGGTTTAAAATACACTCTAACAATAAGGATGAAGGTTTTACAAAGGTTGTGATAAAAAGATTTCCCAACATGTAAGAAGGCTGAGCCCGAAATCTGGAGCTGAGGCTAGAGAGAGTAAATCGTGGTTAGGGAGAAAGGCACACCTCTCACTCACCATGCTTTCCTGCCTTTGATCCAAAGCACTACTTGTTGATTGTAAAGTGCGGTAAATAGCTACATGGTGACCTCAGATAGCGAGGTGTGGCACATGTGAGGCTGCCTTAACACCGCGCACACCTAATGCCTTCCATCTTCGACACTGGAACCTTTGACCTTGCTTTTTTTTTTTTTTTTTTTAAAGGGAGGGAGAGAAACATCAATGTTTGGTTGCCTCTGTATGTGCCCCCTACCAGGGACCTGGCCCGCAACTCAGGCATGTGCCCTGACCGGGAATCAAACCGGTGACCCTTTGCAGTCTGGCGCTCAAACCACTGCGCCACACCAGCCAGGGCTGCTTTTTCTTTTTTAATGCTCAGTTAAAAAATGTGGTCTCTGCCCTCCCTAATTCTTAGCTGCTGTACAAATATATAAATTCTAGGTGTTTCCAGGTCATTTAGAATTATATTTCTCTGTATTCAGTGCTGTTTTAAATACAGAGAGTGTGTGTAGTTCAGAAATGAACACTTTTGAGAAATGAATCTGAAATGACGTGATGACAGCAATATTCCCTGCTCTCTGTTTACCCAAATCTTTCAGAGTAAATGATCAAAATACAACCTAAGCAAAATACAAATTAAAGATCTCTAAATGTGCTGTAATTTTTCCTTCTACCTACTTAAGCCAAGAGAATCACAAGTGGCCAAGCATATTTTAAGGAATTCTGAACTTAATTTAGAAATTGCCAGTGAGTTCAGTTTAGTTCACTACTGAGACACAGAGCACATCACTTCTCACTTTCTACTCTGTATTTTGATTTGACCTGTGAACGCTGTTTCTCCCTAAGGAGACTAAGCTCTTTGAGGGAAGAAGTTACATCCTGTAACGTATCTAATCCATTTAGACAGTCAGTCCTTAACTGGTATTATTATTGAAACCTAAGCATTTCATTGAAATACTCAGTTATAGACCTTCAGTTGTTTTTTTTTTTTGGAATTGCCCTATTGGGTAGTATTAATTTTATTCTTCACATTTGAGGTTCATTAGTAAGTTTTACAAAATAATGGGCTAAAGCAGGAAACACAAATACAGCAAGAACACCTTAATCTGCTGGCGCCTAAAGAGGGATAAATCCAGGGCTCTGGCCGTGGCAGAAGTTTACTTGGGATGCCGCTAATGGGTGTGCTATTCTAAGCAGAACACTGCTCAGCTGTTGTGAGTGTTGCGACTCACAGCACACTTGGCTTAATTAAATGGATTCATTGATGTAAAATGGGTGCCATTCATTGAGTACCTACTTTGTGCCTGTCCTGCTAAAGGCCTTGTGTATATTTTTTCTATTCCCCACATCATCCTTATGGGACAGTTTTTACTCCAGTTCCCAAATGATAGAAACACTCAATAGACCTTCGGTTTCAGTCACAGAGTTTCATCTAACTAAAGGCAGTAAAAAGATTATTTAGTGTAAGGCAGAAGTCATCAAGGCAAAATCAAGGGGTCATAATCCACTGAGGGGATTATGAGACTTTCAGGGGTCTGTAAGGTCAAAATTATTTTCATAATAATACAATACTAAGATATTATTTGCCTTTTTCACTCCAATTCACTCACAAGTATACGAGGTCTGTCTGGAAAAAGTCCAGCCATTGTTAATATAACGAGAATGGTTTGCGAGACATCGATATAAACTGGCAGCCATGGAGAGTGGACTGGAATGTGCACGTGTGAACAATGACGACTTCACTGTACTGGTCAGTGGGGGTGGTAGACGCCACTGAGTGAGCATGTGTACTGTGTGGCCGTCACATTCAAAATGACAGAGCGAGTAGAGCAATGAATGTGCACCAAATTTTGCATTAAGCTTGAACATTCCTCCTCAGACACTATTTGAATAGGCCATAGCTATAGGCAATGGAGACTGGCAGCTTCATCACGACAATACACCCTCTCATGTGTCATGTCTCATGGAGAGTTTTTTGGCAAAACAGCTGATCACCCAAGTGACTCAGCCCCGCTACAGCCCAGATTTGGCACCCTGTGACTCCAGGCTTTCCCCAAAACTAAAATCACCTTTGAAAGGGAAGAGTGACTCAGACCATTGATGAAATTCAGGAAAATATGACAGGGCAGCTGATGGCGATTGGGAGAACTGTGTGAGGTCTCAAGGTGCCTACTTTGAATGGGACTGAGGCATCATGGTCCTGTGTACAATGTTCCTTGTATCTTCTTCAATAAATGTCTGTATTTTCATATTACATGGCTGGATATCTTCTGGACAGACCTTATATATGTCCTGGCTCATGTGGCTCAGTGTGTTGACTGCTAGCCTGAGAACCAAAGGGTAGCTGGTTCAATTCCAAGTTAGGGCCCATGCCTGGGTTGTGGGCTAGGTCTCTGGTTGGTGGAGTGCCAAAGGCAACTGATCGATGTTTCTCTCACACATTGATATTTCTCTCCCTCTCTTCCTGCCTCTCTTCCTCTCTCTCTAAAAAATAAATAAAATCTAGCCCTGGCTGGTGTGGCTCAGTGGACTGAGCACCAGCCTGTGAACCAAAAGGTCACTGGTTGGTTCAGTTCCGGTCAGAGCACAAGGCTTGGTTGCAGGCCAGGTGCCTGGTTGGGGGCCTGTGATTGATGTTTCTCTCCCTCTTTTTTTCCCTTCCTTCACCTCTCTCTAAAAATAAATAAATAAAATCTTTAAAAAAAGACAATGTGTAACATGCATACCAAGCTTCAAAATTAACAAAAGCACTTTTTATTACCTCATTTACTCCTCACAGAAGCCAAAGGAGACAAAACAGTACTGAATTAACCCCACTTAATAGAGGAAGAGGAAGCAGTTTATAAAGAGAGCTAATGGCGCTGGCTCTGAGGGCAGAGACCTGCCAGAGTTGAATCCAGGCTTTGTCATAATTTCCTCATTTGTAAAATGGGAATAATTCATCCTGTGAAGATTAGAATACAACTGGTTGTTCATTCATTCATTCAATAATATTAATTTTCAAACATTCAACACACACTGTAGGAGGTAGCAAGGATGAAGGAGTCCCAAGTGACACAGACACAACCACTGTCCTCATGGAATGTACAGTTAAGTGGGAGACGAGGCACAGACACACGTAGAAGTACAGCTGTGTTAAGTGCTTTAGTTTTATAAAACCATCAGACTGTGTGGGATATGTAACCAGGTGTAGGAGGTCACGGGGGTCTTTCTCAGAGAACGTCACAGCGGAGATCTGAGGAAGTAATGAAGGGGACAAAGAGGGAGTTTGAGCAGCCCAGGTGTAGAGATTTGAGGATACTGACATTAGGGTTTCTCCTACAAAGGTCTAGCAGATCATCCTGGAGTGAACCTCGCAGTTATTAAAAACTGTTTCAAACCAAGACTATGCAGGGAAAAGAAAACTTTAAAAGGAATCCTGTTCTGAAAATCATCAGAATTAAAAAAAGAAGATAAAGCACAAAAATCTTCTATAAAAAGGAATAACCAGGGAGTAAAAGGGAACAATGGACATTAAAACCATGTCGAAAAAAACTAAACCCTTAAAAGTTGTGCTACAAAGTTGAAGTCTCCCGGAGAGTAATGCATAAGGACACGGGAGGAAAATGAGAGAAAAAAGGAATTTACAGAATTAGGCCAGGATATCCGACAACTATCTTAATAACAGGAGTCTCAGACACAGAAAACAAAAAGGAAGAATGAATCCAAGAATCAGAGGGCATACTGAGAATATATATGCTTCTAAAAAGAAAAAAAAAAAACTAGATCAGATACAAAGAATCAAGAATCAGAATGGCTTTGGATTCTCAACATCTACACAGGAAACAAGAAAATAAGAGTGCTGACTTCAATATTTGAATAAAAATGGTTTCAACCTTTAATTCTATCCCCAAGTATTAGCACAGAATAATGAGATTTTCATAAACACAGTATCTCAAAGGACTTACCTCCCATGTTCACACTCAAGGAGGTACTGGAGGAGATACTCCCAAGAATAGAATAAACCAGGAGAAAGGACACATCTGATACCGAAAATGAGCTCCAACATAGGAGAGGGGCAAAGAAAGGTCTCAGAACAACCACACTGCATGGGATGCAGAGGGCGATGCATCCAGATTAGGGACGTGACACAAAAACCAGACGTAACGTCGTCACTAAGTTCCCACAGACCAGTAACCTAAGAATAGCATGTCTAAGAAAGATGAGGAGAAGACAGAATTATCAGTTGTTTTGATTCCGAGAAGGCAGGAGGAGCTGAAGTATTAGCCAGAGCGAAGGTGAGAAAAGACCATCTTTGGAAAGGAGAAGTAACAGCTACCGACACTCCTTAAAGCCTCAAACACAGACAAAGGTAGGCAATGGGACAATAATGGAGCTCCCTTTTAATGGCTTATTTTTTCTGTAAATCAGGAAGAAAGACCACTTGCTAAGTGTGAAAGTAAAAGGGTGAGCTTAAGGTTTGAGAAGAAGGAAAAAAGTTGAAAACATTGTTAAAAATAGGAGAGAAAGTTACCCAGAAAAATACAGTAGGAAATCTGAGCAGTGTGAAGGGTCCATTTGAGATGGGTTCCACATTAATTTATGATTATGAATCTGCTGTGGAAAGATTTCTTCAGCAGTACTTGGCTACTTAGGTGCAGGTACAGAGAAAGAGGTTATCTGAGTTCATCCAGAGTTGGGGATTCATTTCATTTATAGGCTAGAGCAGCAATTTGGAACCTTTCTCATTGCATGGCACACATCAACTAATTACTAAAATTTTGCAGCATGCCTATATATATAATATTAAAAAATACATATATATTTTTTGCCAATCTAACAAAAAAATAGGTATAATTTTGATTCATTGCACTGGATGGCTATTGTTGTGCTGGCTGTTGTAATTTTTTATTTGACAATCTAAGGAAAAAGAGGTCAGTGCCCTGAATAAACAGTCAGGTATTGCATGTTTTAAATATTCTTGTGGCACACTGGTTGAAAATTGCTGGGCTAGCATGTTATTTAAATAATGAACTATGAGCTCTAACCAGGAAAATGAGAAAGGATAAGATGCCTAAAGTGATTATGGTAATTCCAGTGTGATATCAAGCATTAGAAAAAAAAAGATAGCTATTACTACTAATCATGGTCCTCTAGCAGAAAGTGATTTGAGTATTCTAATTTGCAATCACTTCTCTCTCTCTCCCCTTCCAGACTGAGCCCTTTGAGGATAAGGAGAGTGCCTGGTTCATCTTTGCTTCTTCCCAAAGTCCAGTCCAGTAGGTGCCATACTCGAAGTAACTATTAAACATGTATGATTAAATCAATGAACCAAATCTCAGGCTTCCAAGCTATTCACATAATTTTCTAAAAAGATCCTAGCTAAGGCATTGTAACCTTAACAACAATTCAAAAAAACAGACATTTCCAAGAAAGGCACTAAAGGGCCGGCTATTCCAATGTCAAGTCAATGATAGAAACTTACTAAGGAGCTAACAGGATGATTAATGGGAGTTTTCCAATACTGCAGACTATAGAATTAGCATGAGAAAGAAAATGAATTAACATGCACAACATGAAAATTAAGATACACTTTCTTATTTTTACAGAACAGGAAGAACTCCGGCTTCTCTTTTTATCATTTCAGTACCCTATATTTCATGAAATGAGTAATCTGAAGCATAACCTACTCAAATGCTGATCAAAAACATGTGTGAGAGCAGGCCAAGCCCCTTAACTTCTATGTTTTGGGCTGAAGGCAGATTCCCTAAAATGATACTGTACCTTTCCCGGTTTATCAAAGGCCACACACAGGGTTTTAAGTAAGAGATCTTATTTGGCTACAGACTCAATTTTAAAAAAATACATAGGTTCTGATTTTGCTGCTACTTAAACTAATATAATGTTCATTTTAAAGTGTCCGAAGAAGAAAAATATATAGTTAATAGCTTCGATTTAATAGTAAAAGGATACAGGAAATACAATCCTAAGTAAAACCTATACTAAAAATCTTTAACAGGCAAGTTGTTTGAAGCCACGTTACAACGGGAGGCCAAGTCTCCAGGTGGTCCCTGTAAGTCTGGAGCTCTGGATGAGATGCTGAAGCACCCAATGAGATGTCAGAATGCCTACACCTCTAGTTCCCACACTTCATGAAGAAATGCACGCAAAGTTCTCCTCTGAGATGTCAAAACAATCCCTTGTCTCTCTCACCACCTGTATTCTAAGCAGCGGAAGTCAGAACAAGATAGAGGCTAGGAAAAGGGGATTTCAGGCAGTGAACAAAAAGGAAGTAAAACAAATGCAACAGAATACTTAGTCCAATCTGACTCTCTTTACCACTCCCATTTTCCCCTGAAGGTCCCAGGAAATGTCCTGTCTCTACTCTCAATGGAAGAACTGTCCCAGAGCCTCTGCAGAAAAAGGAGTGCCCACTCCTGCTGCGTGCCCCTGCTCAACACCTCAGGTTCATAAGGCAGGCAGTTCAATGAAAGCAGTGTATCTGATAGTCATTGAGGGCAATGCCTTTGAGAGGGAGGGGATGAAAGTAGAAGAGAAAGAATAATCAAATGTTTGGGTTCTTGAGAAGACAAAGGAGAATGAGATATACTTCAAAGTAGAATTTGTCTGCCAATAACACGGGGAAACCTGGCAGCGGGTTAGAAGGTTTTCTTCTCTCTCACCCCTTTTCCTTCAGTGGAGTCAAACATACATATGGCGTCTGAACAGGGAGACCGAGACGGAGTTCGGGCAGCAAGAAACTCTAGTCCAGTCCGTCTACATTTCCGAGTGACCTCCAGGGTAGAGGGGCTGTCACATAGCTAGCACACATTTTTTTCTCGATTTTCCTTAGGCACCTCAAAATCATAAAATATTAGCATACCAGTTTACCTATCAATTAAAAATTATAGAACTTTTAAAAACCTAAGCTTTTAAAAATAATCTTATATCTTAACAACCCTCATACAATAAATATCTGCCGCTGCTGGGGAATAACACAATCCTTTACTGTCATTTGGCTTCATACATTTTCTAACACTAAAAATTGATTCAGAATTACCTGAAACACACAGGTGGCCCAAACATCATCAAGTATATTCCAAGAAAATGCAAAGGAGCCTGGGTGCTATTCTACAAACTCAATCCCGTGTACCGAACACCCCGCTTATCAGTTTTTTTTGTCTTTAATGAAACAAAGTTACCGCCAATATGAAGGGTGTTTTACCTTCATAATGTTAACTAAATCTGTTTGATAGTAACGATCCTGGTGCGCGTTCGCTGCTGCTAATGTAAGAAGATAATCATTCCTTGCGTGGGTAGCTTTGGAATTACACTCAGTTCGCCGGGCTTTTAACTAAAACATAATAAAAGAAAAAAATCAGTGCAAACTGATATTACACTGTAAAACACATGAGAATACCTTTCTTAGCTGGCAATTAATGGCCCCTCTATAAGAGTACAGAGTAACCTACGTTAAAATAAAAATTATTCAACACTATTGAGGAATTAAATAAACAGTGACTAGAACTGTTAAACCTAGTAAGAGTATTTCCAAATATCTGTTACTCATACTTAACATAACTTCCAAAGCTTTATAGAGAATTTCAAAGTATTTTGCTCATTTTATCCAGATGGGAAAAATAAAGGTTCCCAAATTAAGTACCTATCCTTATCTTCAAAGACATGGGTATATCTGTTGGAGTTAGAAAATAGTTTTTAAAACTTCAATACTAATAACGTGCAAAAAAGACTGCCTGCTAGCTGGGAGCCTGGCAGCCGGAGCCAGGTCACTAAGCGTCCTTATCAGTGCTTCACAGCTTGAGGGTCCTACAGGAGAAAATCACTTGCATCTGGCCTCAAATTTCTGCTCAGGGTGTAAATCTCAATGAAATGGAGTTCTAAATCCCCTGGGCTAAGTCTCTTACACTAAGAATTCAAGGCGCAAAGCTACCTGCGCAGGTAACGTACAGAAACTATCTGCAGAGCAATCTGGAGAAGCAAGCGCTGTCTGAAGTGCTGCCACTGGGAGGACTGCCCCTCCCCCACAGGACCGGTAAGGGAAGTTCTTCCCTAAGTTACTGACTTTAAAATGCTTCTCTAGTTCAAAATAATTGACCTCCCCCACCAAAGGACCCAATTGTTTTATGTTTTTCAAGATAAGGTTTCTCAATTGTGAAAATACAGCTTTCAAAATCTTACCTTCACACTTGCCTTCTGTAAACTGATTCTTGATTGAAAAAGACTAAGTTTAGATCTGTAATAAAAATAGAAAAGTATGGTTATCAAATTAGATAATAATAAAATAATTAAATATTATAATTACTAAATTTTTAAAAAGTTACCCTTTTTCACAACCCTATTCTGAAAGAGAACTAAAAAAATGGAAAACCCAGATCAATGATTATTTTCCTTCATTTTACTACAGGAAGAATTTAACATTATGGTGAAACAGGAAATACTGATATTAATAAAATAAAAATATTCTGAAGACGAAAAATCAATTAGACAAATCCAATTCACTGGTGTTTCATAATAATCAAGGGTCATTAAACTGCAGTTATTCCCATCTCATACAACTACACACACTTTAGTTCCTGCAGGGAAGTTTAAGGCCCAGGGACAACCAACCTGTGGAAACAAAGGTGAGCAGGCTGTGCGGGCAGTGTGGTAGGCTCCAACAATGCCGGAATGCAGCCTACCGTGTGATTCCGACAGGCTCTAGAGAGTCCTTAATCCCACTATTTCTCCTATTAAAAGTTCTAATTTGGGTGCCTGCCTGTGTGCCCCCTCTACTCTTCACACACTATTTGGAAACAATGAGAAAGCCCCTGGACTCTCTGCCCTGTATGCTTTTGTTCTATTTTATCTTCTCCAAATCCAGCATCATTATTTCTTTCAATCCCTTTCAGTACGGGAGAGGAACCATAGTCTAGAAGTCAGTAATAAACACATTGGTTTTATCCAAACAACCAGAGATTACTACAAAGAGAAAAGTCAACAGACAAATGCTAAGGAACAGTCACCACTCCCAGAATGACTTCTGAAGCTGCGATGTTTGTCTTGACCGCAGTGTCATAGCGATCGTCATGGGAGACGTCAGTGCATGTGCAGCAGCTATGCCATAACATGCGGGAAAGCTGCAGACACGGAGCGAGCCAGTCTCTGCAGGACAAAGAGAGGAGGGCAGCAAACGTGCCTCTCATCTTCTACCAGGGGAGAAACATTCAGGGATGTGCATGGATGCATCCAAAATACTTCCCCACTGTTAAAAAAATTGGGTCCAAGGTATTCCTGCTATCTTCCACCTTGCCACATTCATACTTCGTGGAGTTTCTGTTTTTAATTAGATTCGTATTCATTTTGATCTGGAAAAGCGAAGACCACAGACTTTAAAATTTGAGAGGGCCGGTTCAGGGTTAAGAAAGATGGTTTGGGGTTTTTCTCAATTCTCCTCTTTTTGTCGCCATTATCCAAATAGTCTGAGTTGCACCTGGATTTTCCAATCGAATGCTTTAAGTTTCTGGTTTCTGCTTCATCTGGGAATCCTCATATAATTCTTGTGTGGTACTACACAAGGTATTAGTAATCAACAGAATAATACGGTGCCTGCCCTCAAAGATTACTATCTAGAACAAACCAGATATATACAAATAAAGAATTCTTTCTCATCTGTTTCCCAAATGTTAATATTACTTAAGGTTCCAAATTCAACTTTTCATCTCATTTTATATATGATTTCATCTTTATGACTATCATCTGAAAGGCAATTAACCTCCAAAGTGAGACCTTTCCACCCAGATTCTCATCTGCAAGTGAGCTCGTTACATGACCCCCCTCCCTACCGAGCACATTCACGTCAATGCTCCACAGGTTTTTCAGAGCCTTTGCACCCAAAACAGAGCTAACCTTTGCCTTCAAACTGTGTCCCTCTTCCTTCTAGATGCACATCTCTCCTAACTCGCAAGTCTCACCGCCTGTCAGGTCATCTGTCAAACTGCATGTAGTCCAGCTTTCACGCCCCCCTTCCTGATCTTCTCATCTCTACTTAGAAAAATCACATCCACTCTGTCCAAACGTCACTTCTTCTATAAAGGTTTCCTTTTACATTAGGCAAAATTAATCTATCTCCCATGATTTGTACTGTCATACAACGACCGCAAATACATTAGTTACTCGGTAAGTGACTTTAGCCCTTCTTTAAGTTTACTGTGAATAAACAAATCGTAACACCACTTTTAAGTATATTCGTCTTTAATTCTAGGTTTTAAACTTCTGCAGGGCACAAAACTCACCTTACTGATCTCTGTACTCACAGCACCCAATATAAAGTAATTATTCAATAAACAGTGAGTGAGAGAAGATGAAAAGGCATTTCTTATTCTGTAGTTGAATTAATTTTCAGAAAAGTCACACACTGAGCTGAAAGGTCTAATTTGCTGTATCCCCTTTGAATTTGGGCCACATTAGAAGGCAGCTCCTGTGATCAGCATCTGCGATAACTTGACCCTGTCAATCCCACCCTTCTCAGGAACAGCCTGAAACTGTCCTCATCTTGACCCTGTGGGCCCTGGCTAACATGGGTATTTCTCTATCTTCTACAAATCTGTCAACTCTCTGTTCTAGAATCCCTGAGAGTTTTAACAAACAAGTTCCTAAAAGCTATCACAACAGGATATTCCTAATGGACATCATCTGATCTAAAATATTTTGGGTCTCATTGGGACCTGGCTGGGTAGCTTTGTTTGGTTAGAGGGCTGGTTAGAGTTGTTTGATATGCCAAGGTTGTGGGTTTGATCACCGGTCAGGGCACATACAAAAATCAACCAATGAATGTATAAAAAAGTAGAACAACAAATCAATGTTTCTCTCTCTCTCTCTCCCCCGCTTCCTATCTCACTAAAAAAATATCAATTAAAAAAATGGATCTTATTGGGAAGATGGGTTCATTCACTCTACAGGAAATGTTTGTATGCTCACAAAAATAAAATAATAAAGACAATAAACTAAGTTAGGGAAATAGTACATAGCAAATATATTTCCCAGTAACATTGAGTACTTCATGAATATGCAACTACCACCCCTTGGTACCAAGTACACTTCTCAGAAGAACTTAAATTTTCACAAGATACTTACGAGATTGCTTAATTTCTTGCAAATAGATACAAAAACATATGGGACACTCCCCAGGCCTTGCCAGTCTGTACAAGTGTTCACAGCCTTTCGGATTTCGTGACTCAGAGTTCCGACTCCTGGATTTTACGTCAGTGAGCTCACTGCAGGGGAGTCTTAGCTCTCCTCACAGACCTCTTCAGAGTCCCATTCTATAACATAAGCTTATTTTTCTCAAAAACTTATCTTTTCTCAAGCTGTCTTTGCAGAAATCTCTACTGCTTGCTTTATTAGCTCCTTCTATTACCAGCTGCCACTTCCTCCTTTTCTCAATTATTCTCAAAATAAAGAATCTGTAAATCACAGATATGGAAGTAAAATTCACACAATTGGTAAAGCAGACATAAAAAAGTACATCTGTTAGAGTTTCACATAAGAGAAAATCTGCGCCCAGGCAGGGCGTCTACAGTGAGGTCAGTGATCCTGCTCACTTGATGTGCCCGTGGTCCTCCAGCGGCAGGCTGAGGACGGGGGACTCCCAGCTGCAATTACCTTAGAGTCTAGCATGAGAAAAAGGAGGCTTTTAAACCCTGAAAATCACACACCATGGCAACTTTAACTAGACATTTGCTAAGCTTTCAATACCATGTTCACTTGTCTTCTTTTGGAAATTCAATTTAATGTAAAAACTGACTGATCAGATTTTCTCATTTTGCTATACTATTTTAAGTAAAATCAGCTACCATAAAGGAAAATTTTGATTTAAAGCACAGAACACTTATAGGTCAGATGAAACCACGGTAACTTAAGAATGAGTCTAGGCTCGGTATTAATGGAAAACAAAGTATCGGCAAAAATAACACTTATTTGCATAATCACTTTTTGAGAAATGTGAAAACACATACTTTGCCTCAATGTCAGCTTTCTCTCGTACTGCTTGAGCCATCTGTTCCGTCTCAAAGTACTTCTTTTTGCCTTTAGCCAAATCTTTCACTGTCTCTTGTAATTCAGTTTGGATCTTTGTCAACTGGTCCATACACTGTAAAATACAAAGTGCAATTATTATGATTTCAGTTTTCAGGCTTATAGAAATGGGTCGCCCTAAGGATGGAAACCCAGGAGAAGTCAGCACTTCTAGTCTCCTTCAAATTGAAAAGTAAAATCCAGTGAACAGCTGGCACTCCAGTTTCCAGTAACACATGATAGTGTCACAGCTGGCTGAACAACCCTGTTTGGAGATGTACTCTCTGAGCGCGGATGGCTGAGATTGAGGAAAGGCATGAGCAGAGCAACCATGCAAATGCTCTTACTGTTGGAGCTACCATGGCAATCAAGCAAAAAGAATAAAGCAATTCTGTGTTTCTTCATGATCTTAATAATATTTTTCTATATGTCTGGGTATCTGATAGTGCACAGGGTGCTGAAGGATTCACCCCTGGAAAAGAAGTGAAATCTGAGAAATCTGACCTAAGCCCAAAAGCAAGAAACCTGGGTATCACCGTAATAATCATTACTCAAAACTATCCCCAACTCTTCGGAGGCACATATACATTCCAGACAGAACAGACATAAAAATAACTCCAAGAAATGTTTAATCAGTAAACTTGTAATACATTGGGGCCAAAGTAGCACTATTTGGGGACCCTTCTGAATATACAAAGGGGAATAATTTTCCCTAGATTGAAACAAACCACTGAAAATTTTCACCAGACTGAGGCCAGTTCAGGGTAGCCCCCAACAAAAAACTCAAGAGGCTGGAGCAGCAGTCAGTGGTTGGCGCAGACAGACAAGAGCTCAGTAAAGCAGAAGAGGCACTGGTAAGGGACCACTGTGTCAGGCGACATAGTGTGGAGAAGAGCAAGGATAAAGCATGAATAAACTTGAACTTAGTCACATGACACACAGGATAGAGGTTCCCAGAAATTGTTAGATGTCAAGAAAGGGGCTACTTAACAAAGAAGTGAGAGATCTGGAAGGTTCCCTATGGGCACATTTATTGAGCACCCCAGTCAGTGCCAGGCTGTGAATAAAGGGTTAAAAATAACACCTCCTTCCCCTCTGCCTGAAAATTGGAGCTTTAGGTCTGTGTTTCAATAGAAACCTGATGAAGACACAATGTCAACCGTGTTGCTCGGCAACATTGCTTATGAACCCTTCAGGGTAAACTGCATCAGTCTGGAGAAGCTATAAATGAACTATAAATATCTGATGGAGAAGCCTTGGCTTTGGACTTGAGCATGGTGATTCCTGTATTTGGACGTGTCCCTTGCAGGAACCTTGGAAGCTCTGTTGACAGAGTTGTAATAAAAGATTCTAGACTCCTTTAGGGCCTGTGGCTACCCCTGCACACAGGAGTCTCATTGCCCCGGCCCAGACATGTCACCTGGGGACCAGACAGAGGAACTCTAGTTGGCTGCGTAGAGTGAGGTACACACCAGTGGGAGAACTAATTCTACGAATGTTGGGTGCCACCCTACTGGTTAACCAACCCAGTTCCCTGTCCCAATGTCCTTCTAAGTAAAGCTCTCACCACACGCAGCCCGTGACAATCACAAGTCTCAACGCTTAGCTCCATTTAAGGAGAATCCCTGCAGGTAAAGCACAGGCACCACATACTGTGCTGAGTGCTTCATAGGGATTATTCAGTTGGTCCTCCAAACAACTCTGTGATCCAAGTATTCACAGACTAGTCCCACTTGAAGACAAGGACACCAGTTCAGAGAGGTTGAATAACCTGCCCGAAGTCACATAGTATGGAAGGAGTGATGCCGTTTACCATGTGACCACTACAGCATGGACTCCAGTTCTGATGGCCATGTTTCTAAGGTCCCATACAGATACTTTATCTTAAAATAGTAAGCTCTAAAAAAAAAATTGACATATAATTCCCTTAATACTTACTCCACCTTTTTAAAGGGTGCAGTCCATGGTTTTTAGTTCACTGACAAGGATGTAAAGCCATTACCACTAATTCCAGGACATTTTCATCGCCCCAGAAAGAAACCCTGTACCCATTGGGCATCACTCCCCATTTCCCCCTACCCAGAGCCCCTGGCAACCACTGATCAACTTCAAGTCTCCATGAATTTTCTATTCTGGATATTTCATATAAATAGAATCATATAATATGTGGCCTTATATGTCTCACTTCTTTCACTTAGCAAAATGTTTTCAAGGTTCATTTATGTTACATTGGGTGTAAGTTCTTCATTTATTTTTATGGCTGCATCATATTTCATTGTAAAAATCTACTTAAATAGTAAGCTTTTATCTTGCAGAAAAATCTTTCTCCTTAGTTTTAATAATCCTTATCATATATAAACCTCTTGTTTAATAAATAATACCATGACAATCTGACAGTCCCATAGAGGAGTGATAAACACCCCAATAATGCCATGTTTGCAGGTGTGAAGAGCTGAGACAGCGCTCCAAGGCTACAACCAGGTATTAAGAACCCAAACTGGAGCATGGTCTGAAAGATACAATTGTGTTTAATGGGAAAATGGTATCAATTATTTAAAAGAGGCCTCAGGTGTAAGGCATTTTATCCATAATGTTCATCCAAAACAAACTTGGCCTGAGAAAAACTAATCAATGAAGGGACGCCCAAGAGTCCTGTGGTGATATACATGCAATGCAAGGGATGGCTAATTTGAATATTTCGAGAGGAAACTAAACATAGTAGGTCGAAGGTTTTCCAGGGGACTGGAAACCATGTAGACAGGGTCTCAGTATATCCACACAAAGTGAACAGCACAGGTACTGGTACGTGTGCACATATGTACACATGTGTGTGCACACACACACAGAGCCACTCACCCCTTACCTCCAGACCCTTTGAAGAACAAGATAGCTCTCCTTAGTTGTGGGTAAACAAACATCTTGTAGGGATTATTTAATTCATTTTCATCTATAAAAGGCTATTAGTTAGATCTACCACATGCAGCAATCCCTCTTCTGAGTAGCTACCTGAAAAATTTGAAGACACTTATTCATAAAGATGTATGTATCTGTACGTTCACTGCAGCATTATTCACAGTAGCCCAGACATGGAACAACCTAAGTGCCCCGCAGTGAATGACTGAATAAACCAGATGTGGCTCATCTATACACTGGAATGCTACTCAGTCATAAGAAAAGATGAAATAATGCCACTTGAGACAGCATGGATGGATCTTGAGAGCATCATGCTAAGCAAAATAAGTCAGAAAGAAAAGGACAAGAACCATGTGATTTCACTCATATGTGGGATATAAAAGAAAGCAACAAATGAACAAAGTCATAGACAACAGTGTGGTGGTTCCCAGAGGGGGAGAGGGTGGGGAAGGATGAAGAGGGTAAAGAAGGTCAAATACATGGTGAGGGAAGGAGACTAGATTTTGGGTGGTGAGTACACAGGGCAATATACAGATGATGCACTGCGGAATTGTACACTTGAAACTTATATAAATGTTATTAAACAATATCACCCCATTTAATTTAAAAAGTAAATAAAAGGCTATTATTTTCTCTATATGCCACAATATCAGATGCACTTTGTGGTAGATCACATCTTTAAAACATTTCTCAAAAAAAAATCTTATGAGCAAACTGTGTTTGACTCTTTCTATTTGTTTTCTTCCCTTTACATAAGTTTCTAAGATACTATCTATCAAAATGTTAGAGACAGCCTATGTTCACACTGAAGAGATCTCTTATGATCCTTTCTTCCCTGGCATTCAGTAAATCTACAACCAAGTTTTCTATCACCCAGGTGAACTATGTCAAGTCAGACTAATTATTCAAGATGTTCAGTATTCTTCTTCAAAGGGAAGTGCTCTCCATGCAGCAAAATACCAAAAATATTTATTTTAAAAAGTCATCAAACTTAATTTACAAAGGAAAAGATTAATTAGGACTTTCTTTCCGATTTTTAAAATAAATTTCTTCTGTAGGAATCCACTTTTCTGGGGTGGACTAAGTTACAGACTTAAAAAGAAGCTTAAGAATGCCTATGTTAAGAGAAGCCTCCGTGAAGAGCCCAGTTCTTCCCCAGGAGGGATCGGCACTGAGTAGACACAGAAATGAGTATATAAGTTTACACTAAGGCTAAGGGATCATACGAAGTGATGACGGGCTCATTATAATTCAGACCCTAGTGAAGAATTAAAAGTATGATCTCTGTGTATGATACAGAAATAGTATAGAGAGAGAGAGAAATGGATAAATGGGACAGATAGATCTGCTAATAACCTGAAGGCAGGTATAAAAATAAAAGTAACTTGGGCCAATATGTCAAAGTTCCATGAACTAGTAGGTTCTCTGACCCAGTAGTCATGTCGTGGAGACTCATCCTAAGAAAATAACTTTAAAAGAAAATAGTTAACTTTATTGCAGATTTAGTGGTATGATTAAATAGAGGTATAATTGGATAAAGCAGAATAAATAAAAGTCATTCAGAAATTTAAAAATAAGCATAAAAGTTGTGCAGAAATACGAGGAGTTCCAGGTAAGAGGGTAGCACAGGGAAAAGCAGTACTCGGAACCTCTGACAATCCTGTCAAAATTACAACTAAATTACAGAACAAGCATCATTCAGAACACCCGAAATCTAGGTGAACAGAAGTCCTATAACTAAGGAAATAAAGGGAAAAGTCCCAGGCCTGGCCAGGTGGCTCAGCTGTTTGGAGTGTCATTCCATATACCAGAAGGTTGTGGATTCAATCCCCAATTGGGGTGCATATGGGGGGCAACCAATAATGTCTCTCTTTCTCCCATCCACCATCTTCCTCTCTCTCTAAAATCAATGAAAGCATGTCCTCAAGTGAAGATTTAAAAAAAGAAAAAGAAAAAGCCACATCAAGATTAGTAGGAGGGGCAAGGATGCTGAACAGGTAGGATGATGAACAGGTCGTACAGCCAAATGTGGCAGTTAAAAATCAGCATAAACATCTCCACTTCCAAGGTCCCAGCCCCACATCAGAACCCCCAGCTGGGGGAAAGTTCCAGTGCCAGGAAGGAAAGTCCCCAAAACTTCTGGTTGTGAAAACCAGCAGGGAGCTGAGTGAGACAGAGGGCTTCTGGAGTCCCAGGCAGTTCCTCTTAAAGGGCCGACACACTGACTTACTCAGACCCACTTGCACTGAGCTCCAATGCTAGGGCAGCAGCTCAAAAGGTGCCAGGGATATAAGGGAGGAACTGAATTGTCTAGCTTCAGGACGAGAGCTTGGGGGCAGCTCTCTTCCAGTATGTCTAGTAGACACACTGGCAGAGGCCATTGTTCCTTTTCTGAGCCCTCTCCCACAGAGCCAGCAGGTGGGCACCATATCTGAGTCTTCACCAACCTAGCTAACAAGGTTCAACCCAACCTGGTGATTCTCTGATTTTTATATTGTTACTGAGGTGGTAAAAAACTAATTCAAGGTAATAAATTAATTTAGAGTAAAGTTTGGGGAATAGTAAAAGCACCAATTAGAGGTAAACTACAATAAGTCAGGGAGGCATATTAGAATCTGTAAGGTAATTACTAAAAGAATAATGTAAGATTATAAAACTAAAAAGCTAATAGTGAAGAAAATTGATATTAAACCTGTAAGATTGTTCAACATCACTAGTCATCAGGGAAATGTAAATTAGCATCACAATGACATAGTACCTCATACCTGTTAGGATGGTTATTGTTGTTAGTTTTTATTTTATCCTCACCTGAGGACATGCTTACTGATTTCAGGGAGAGGGGAAAGGAGGAAGAAAGAGAGGGGAGACATTGATGTGAGAGAGAAACATCCACTGGTTGCCTCTCGTATTTGCCCCAACTAGCGATCAAACCCACAACCCAGGCATGTGCCCTGACCAGAAATCAAAAGCGTGACCCTTGGATCCATGGGACTATGCTCCAATCAACTGAGCCACACTGGCCAGGGAAGACTGGTTATTTAAAAAAAAGGACAGTAAGTGTTGACAAGGTTGTGGAGAAATTAGAACCCTTGTGCACTGTTGGGGGAATACAGGATAATGCAGCTGCTATGGAAAACAGTATGGTGATTCCTGAAAAAATTAAAACAGAAACTACCATATAATCCAGCAATCCCAATTCTGGGTATTTATCCAAAAGAACCAAAATCAGGATGTAGAAGAGATATAGTAACACCCCCACGTTCACTGTAGCACTATTCACAAAAACTAAACTGTAGAAACAACCAAAATGTCCACCAACACATGAATGTGTAAAAAATCTGTGGCATATACTAACAATGAAAGACTGTTCGGCCTTAAAAAAGAAGGAAATCCTACAACAGGGAAGAAGCTGGGGAGCATTGTGTTGTGAAATGAGCCAGTCACAGAAGGACATATACTACATGATTCCCCTTAAATATCTAAAATAGTCAAACTTTTGGAAGCAAAGAAGGGGAATGTGGTTGGAGGGACTGGGGGAAAAGGAAAGAGGGAGCTGCCAACCCGCAGGTATAAAACTTCCATGGTGCAAAACGAGTAAGCTGTAGAGGCCGGCTGCACAACACTGAGTCTGTAGACAATAATGTGCCGCACACTGGAAAGTCTCTTAAGAGGGTCAATCTCATGCTAAGTGTTCTTATCACACCAAAATATTTTTTAAAAGATTAATTCAAAAGAAGCCCCAAAAGGGGAGGGGGCAGAGCCTTAGAAGAAAAGGAAAAAGAAGAGATGGTTTATTGAGCCTATAGTTTGTTGCAAAGTTTGGGAGGTACAACTGGAGAAGCCATCTGCGCAGCGGCCACCTGCTGCTTTTGCTTGCTGTTTCTCTGGGAGCCCATCTCCATTTTTCTTCGAAGAATCTCTTTCCCCATTTTAGTCCGTGCAGTTTGCATGAAGACTTGTAACTCCTGACTAGCGGAGCGGTGGGGTGGGGAACGTGACCCCAGATAATCAATGATTTCAATTCTGATAGTTTTGTTGGAACTACTGGGAAAACAGAAACCATGGGAGGGCTAGCTACAAGATGTGTAAATCTGGCACTTTGGGGCCACTGTATGGACAGAGCTGCCAAAGAATAAAGCCACTGGAAAAAGCAGAACTAATGGATGGGAAGAAAAACTGAATTCTAATACCCGTATTTGAACACCTGGATCCACCCTTGCTTGGATTCCACCCATGCTGAAATTTACAAGCTAAAACATTCTCTTCTTGGCTTAAACCAGTTTAAAGTAGGTTTGTGTCATTTGTCATCAGAATCCTGACAGATATGCTCAATATGCACCTAAAGTTTAACAATTGCTTAGATGAAACATAAACATCATTATCAGCTATAATACAAAACAAGTTAATTCACATACAAGGGCTTGTCAAATCTCACCAAACATTCTTTGCTCAGGAATGTTGGTTAAATTCAGGTCAGAGACTATTCTATATGGCAGAAAAATGTACAAGTGATAAACTTTCAAAATATTCTGACAGTGAAAAAGATGGAGCACACCAGGAATTCGATGAGATTTGGTGAATGCACTGACTATCTGAAATGCAGTATTTTGGGTTAGGAAATTATGCTAGTATTAATTTTCTGTCTTCTCTC
>VMDR010010902.1:0-29707 GCA_007922815.1 Macrotus californicus
GAGTGAACAAAGGTCGGTGTGAAGGACCAGGTGCCACTCAGCCTGTGACGCCACACTTGCCTGGGCCTCAGTATGAAGGACACCAATGGCTACACTGGTCACAGTGCCTTTCAAGGTACACACGACAGATACAAGCACCTGGGGAAGTAGAAGCCTGGTTTTGTACAAATGAGGAGAGAGAGAGTCCACTGGTTATAGCTCCCACTGTGTGCTCTGAAGGCCGTGATTCGAGTGGTGACTTACAGAGACAGTGAAGGGTTCAGCTTGGAGCAAGGCTCTCCAGGACGTTTTGAAAATCACCGCCTGGGACACAGCTCCAACAGGTCTCTCTCCAGCAAGCCTAAGAGATCTAACTTGCTGTCAGTCCTGCCCATGCTCTGCAAACGGGAGGCCAGAGTTCAAGTGGCTGCAGAGTTCCCGCTATTTCTGATCAGCAAAACTCAAGGCATCTATCTCATTTGGCTTTGATTTCCTAGGTTGGTTGACTTTGTAACATCAGAAATCCAGAGGTCCGTATAGGTGGTTAGAATCAAGGAACATTAATGAATATTTTTAAGCATCTATCGTATGAGAAGAGTTTTAAACAAATGGCTCATTTTGTCATCTACAGGAGATGAGTATTATGTCTACGATTTACTTGAGAAAACTAACCTGGATCATGCAGCTTACCTTCTTGGGGCCTCAGACAATTAGTGAAGAATGAAACTTGGATTGAAATCATGCTCACACGCTCATACACAGAGGCACACACCCTTCTTTTCCCTACCAATGATGACCCACAAGGGCTCTAGGGAACAAGAGTCTTCATTGAGATCTTTCCAAGCAGGGCAACGCATCTACCAATATTCATCTCAGAGAGAAGTGATACACTGGAGCTGATGCCTGGGTAAGGGTTTTGGTTTAAAGAGGACTTGATTCCTGGGTCAGGGTTCTTACTGGCAATCAAAACTGACTCTTACAAGTTTAATCATAGGATCGTATGTCTTTGGTAACTTAACTCCTTTGAATGTCAGGTTTTTCTTCCATAAAATTGGAGCCGCAGAGACTCCTGCATAGGGGAGATGTGAGCTCTGAATGTGACAACAGATGTAAAACATCTAACACAATGCCCCAAAAATGTGAGTTTCTTTCCCTGCCCACAATGTCAACGGACAAAGAAACCCCGACCCTGAAGAAGAATGAGAACGTAAGCAATGATGCGAGGCTGCTTTAGAATGTGGATAGTGTTAGCAGAACCAGAAAGCATCTCTGCAGGGCAGTTCAGGAAATCAACCGCATCCACAGACAGCTCAAGATGTAGAATGACAAACGTGTCTTGTATTTTCAACATTTTTTCTTCCATCATGTTGAGGGGGTGAATGACACCAGCCAATGCAGAAGCCATTTTATTGGCAATTTTCACGAAATTCCCCGAGCAGGCACAATATCAGGCTCCAAGGTGATGCAAAGTGGTATCAGTCAACAAGGCAAGTACAGCCCACTATTCTGAGGTGCAGTCTGGACCCTGAGCCCAGACTGTGTAAAGGGTGAGGTTGAGGGAGGTTAGTGGAAGACAGGGTATGTAGGATTATTCAAAGCTACCAGGGCTGAATGCAACCAGGAAAGTCTGGGTAGTGTTCCTAGAAGTGAAGGAGAGGCATCTGAAATATTTGCACTGGAGAATTCCCAGAGGTATGCTGGCCCATCGGATTTTACAATTCTAGGGAATTATTTATTCTAGAGGATGAACAGCCACGAGGATAACTAGAGGATCTGTTAGAGGAATCTAGTAAGATAATTTCATACCCTCTGCTTCTCCAGTGCCCAGTCCGTCCCGCCACACATTCTCCAAGTGTTTTTTTTTTCCCCAAGTGTTAATGCAGTTTCTAATTAAGCCTCTCCAGCTGCCCATTCAAGGGAAAGCGCTTCCTAATGTCAGACTGCAATCTCCTTCCCTGTAATCAGAATCCATTGTTTCTAGTTCTTACTTCTAGGGCAACACAAGTCAATACTCACTCTCCACAGGGCAATATCCTAGCTCCTCATCCCTGGGAAAGTTCTAGTTTGTCAACATTCTCCCTAAAAAAAAAAGACAGAAATGCTGACTTTAAGTAGATCAGAAGGGCTGAGGAGCATTTAAATTTTACTTCTATTAACTCACTCTATGCCGTCATTCATTTTCTAATACTTTTCTGAGGAGCCGTATGAGATTGATGACAAATACACCCATCAAGGAAGAGGGACAGAATTTGTTGAGCTCTTGATATGCACTTCAGTGCTTTACGTTATTATTCCTTTTCTTTCTTTTTTCATTGTTATTTGACTACAGTGGTCCCACATTTGTCCCCCATTGCTCTCCCCTGTCCCACCCACCCCCTCCACCCCGGTATTATTACTTTTCTTAATCCTCTTTTCTGCCCTGGAAGAAAAGTATTGTTCAAATCATTTTTGGTTGAGCAAATTAAAGCCAATTTAAGGTCTATAGCTAGAAAAAGTGACAGCTTTTCAAGATCAGTCCAAGTCTGTCTACGCCAGAGTTCACGCTCAAGCCCACCGGTTTCTTAGATTGCCCAAGTTCAGATGAGTTACAAACCCAGATATCTGAGTTTCCAACACACAGTTACACAGGCTTGGCTTAATTTTTTTGTTCATCGACAAAGCACTATGACATACATCTATTTATTTTTTTAAAAGGTATCTTCTGACCCTCAGACCATTAGTGTGTTCAGTCTACTGCACAGCTCTATCAGAGAGAAAGGAAAAGGAGAGAAATGGGAATGGGAAGGATGGAGAAATTTGCTCTTGAGGAACTTTGGATGGAATTAGGAATGTGAAATAAATTAATTCAAGTTAGAAAAAATTACCAGATATAGCATGATAAAATGTGAAGAAGTCTAGTACCACACACACACACTCAAAGAGTAGAAAATCAGCACAGAAATGAAGTAGTCTTGGAGGCCCACATTCGAGAGCTGGAACATAAATCAGTTCTCACAGGATAAGTCAAATAAGCATAGGCAGATAGGTAAGTACAGAATTTGCTATTAGCTGTTATTCAGTCTATCAATCAGTCTTTTTATTACATGTAACAGTAACCAATTCTAATTTACACACAAAAAAGAACATATTGGAAGGATACACTATGCATCACCAAATCAACAGAAAGCAAAGACCAAAACTAGGAAAATGGGCAGGAACCAAGGTCATCTGGCAAGGTCAGTCTGAAGCCTTCATCACTGGTGTGCACACAGAGCAGCCACTGGTCAGCTAATGCCACTACAGATAACTCTTGACTCTGCTGCTATAATTATGAATTTCTAAACTATTCTTCACTGTGTGGATAACTCCCTCATTATTAAAAACAAAAGAGAAATGAGAGGAGGGAAAAGGAGAGGGGGGAGGAAGAAGAGGGGGAGGAAGAGGTGAAGTCTTTGTTAATAGGAGATTCCAAAGAACAGTGATCAGAATGCCCAGAGAGAGAGAGAAAGACCCCCCCACCACCACCAGCAACAACTCCTTACCCAACCTCCTTCAGCGTCTGAAATGTGAGGCATTCCCACACTATACACAATAGGCAATCTATTCTAAATAGACAGTTTAAATTCTGGGTAAACTTAAAGTTTAAACTCCCCCTACCCCCCTTCAAATAAAAGCTCCAAAGGGCCTCAGGACCTCAACAGGTGTTCATTCTACTTAGTTTGTTAAGAAATTCTGCCTTTAGTGTATAGTTAAACAATACTCTTTTAAAAAGAATAGACATGGAGCCCTAGCTGGTATGGCTCAGTGGATTGAGCGCCGGCCTGTGAACCAAAGGGTCACCAGTTCGATTCCCAGTCTAGGGTGCATGCCTGGGTTGTGGGCCAGGACTCCAGTTGGGGGTCCTTGAGAGGCAACCACACATTGATGTCTCTCTCTCTCTCTCTTTTCCCTCCCTTCTCCTCTCTAAAATAAATAAATAAAATCTTTAAAAAAAAAGAATAGTCATGGAGATAAATGTCTTAGGTTTGGTTTTAGTGTTGAGTATATTCTATACTCAACTTCTTAAGTAGATTCTGTAAGGATTTCCAGGATTTTTTTTTTAATGCTTCAAGAACCAGCACCCTGGTTTTCACGAAGTATAGCAATGCTGGAAATTCTGTCTGAGTTCCTCCATGATAGCAGCCCTGTCTTTCCCAAGAGCTTTCTTACTTCAAGAACTGCCACACAGAATATGTCCGTGGGAAAACGAGAAACCCCGAGGTCTAAGGAAAGCAGGTTCTATTGAAATATCCCTAACACAACTGAATTCTCAGTCAGTGGGCTGCTGAAATTACCACGGAGACTGAAGCCCATAAACCAGAGGGAAGGTCAGACGCTAAAGTCTGGCCAGTGCTGGCTCACCAGTTCCTACATAAATATATATTTAGTGTGGCCAACAGAGAGTGGAGTTTAAAACTGAAACCCTGCTCTGCCTATCATTGTGTCAAGAATTTTACATGTATAATTTGTTTATGTTTTTTAATCCTCATTCAAGAATACATTTTATTAATTCAAGAGAGAGAGGAAGGGAGAGAGAAAGAGAGAAACATTGATATGGGACAGAAACATCGATTGGCTGCCCACCACACAGAGCTGACTATGGATCCAACTAGCAGCCTAGGTATATGCCCTGACCAGGGATCAAACTCACAACCTTTTTGTATAGTAAAGGTGTCCAGTTTGTGGCCCATGGTCTGCATGCAGCCCAGGATGACTATGAACATAGCCCAACACAAAATCATAAATTTACTTAAAACATTATGAGATTTTTTGGTGACTGCATGTCACAACATATTTAATGTGTGGCCCAAGACAACTCTTCTACTTCCAATGTGGCCCAGAGACACCAAAAAGTTGGGCACTCCTGGTACAGGATGACACTCCAGCCAACTAGCCGCTTGCCCAGGGCTATAGGTATAATTTTGAATCAGCAAACTTATGTACAATACCTGCCTTCATTTCTAGACATTTACCCCACCTCTTTAAGCCTTACTTTACTTGCCAATAAAATTGAAGCAAATATTCTCACCCTGCTTATCACACTGAGTTATTATAAAGCCTAAATGACCGAGTGGATATAAGAAGTGTTTTTGGCAACTTAAAGGCAAGGGACCATGAGGACAGCTACCTGGATGGCTCAGCCCCCCTCTGCGCTCTTCAAACGCTCAGGGCAGTGTTGTGTGCTTAGCCCTGCTGCTCCTCTGAGACTCTCAGGCTGGAAGCACACTTTTAAACGCAGCTCCGCTGGCTCCCAGATACACATCCTCTCCATAAAAGATAAATTGAAGCTCGTTCCTAAAAGTACACTGGGAACTGCCAGGGGAGAAGGCCTATCAAGATGTCACTTGTGCTTCCCATCTGCACCTGTGACTGGGAAGAATATTCTCTTTCAAACAACTTGATATTTGAAAAGAAAACGACAACATGACATCCCTTCCTTTCATCATTTGCATGATGCCATAGAGGTCTAAATTTGATCTAAGACATTTTGACTTATGCCAGTTGATGGAGTATGCCCAACGATGCAAACAGTCACCTTGATTCCTAGGAGACGTATAAATGGTATGTGTATAGAGAAAGACAGCTGTACGTGTGTGCCTGGTAGATCAGGAAACTCCCTTGCTCAAAAGTGCCCGAATGTTTCCCATCATATTAAGAACAAGACCCAAAATCGTTACCAAGATCCACAGAGTGGCCCTTTACCGTTTCTCCAAGTGCGTTTTCTAGCCCTAACTCACACTGCCCAAACACACCTGCTTCCTCATTCCCCAGGCACATTAAAAATACACCTGTCTGGATAACAGGGGGAGGGGAACAGGAGAGGGAGGTGGGGAGGGGAACAGGAGAGGGAGGTGGGGAGGGGAACAGGAGAGGGAGGTGGGGAGGGGTGGGGGAAAAAGGCAGAAAACTGTACTTGAACAACAATAAAAAAAAATGTTCAAAAAAAATACACCTGTCTGGGAGGCATTGCTTTTGCTATTGTTTTGGCGTATTGCACAGTTCGGTCCTCACCTTTGTCAAAAAAACAAAATTAACTGAGTACTTCTGAAGATCTAATTGGCTTCATTAAGCAATTCCTGAACCAGGTAGCCCCCCATCTAGCAACTAGAAGGGCGCTCTGAGGTGTTGCACAAAATACAACGTTTTTTAATAGCAAGAGGGTGGGGCAAGTGGGCTATTAACAAAAGAAAAGAAAGTTATTCTTAGACCAGGACATCTGCTGCTGCTGAAAGGAAACGGCAAGGGGTTTATCGTGCAGGTTGCCTCTTCTTCCTCTGGGGATGGAGGTGGTCCAGGTGACAGGTTACCTTAGTGGTGCTTGACCAGAAAACTACAGGCTGGTTGTTTTAGATTACATTTCTGGGTGAGGCTGAAACAGCAACTAGGCTGGAGAGTAAATCTAGGTTTGGTATTAGGGGCTTTAGCACAAGTGATGCCATTTTGAGCCTGTGGTTTTCTCTTTAACACTTTCATTCAGGTCTCTCCTGTAATGTCACCTTCTCGTATTTGTTACCTGAACATCCTATCAAAAATAATGCCGTTGGCCCCGGCCAGGGTGGTTCAGTTGGTTGGAGCAGTGTCCCGTGAACTGAAAGGTTGCAGGTTCAATCCCCGGTCAAGGCACATACCTAGCTTGTGGGTTCAAACCCTAGTCAGGGCGTGTGCAGGAGTCAACCAATCAATGTTTCTCTCTTACATCACTCTCTCTCCCCCTTCCTCTTGCTCTAAAGGCAATGAAAAAAGATTTCCTCAGGTGAGGATAAAAAAAAAAAGTAAAAATTAAAAAATAATACCGCTAGTTACTCTTCCTCCTTATTCTTTCTTATTTTCCTTGGTGTCCCTTATAACTACCTGAAAATACGTCACACATTGGTTTACCTGTGTATTGTCCACATCCTCTCCAGAAATGTACGTCATACAGTGCAAGGGCCGTACCTGTTATGTGCTGGGCACTATCCCATGCTCCACACGCAGTGAGCAAAACAGAGAGTCAGTAGGTACTTTGGACAGAAGAGAGGCAGCAGCATTCCAGACTGAAGGAGTCTGAATGCACATCCCGCATCCGTCTCTGACCCCCAGCCTCAGCCCGCTCCAGTACGGGCTCTCAGAAAACCATATTCCGGTCTTTCCGGTAACTTGGTCTATAGGTACTTACGCCTTTATTGGTAGTTGAATGCCTGTCGCTCCCCTGGGGCTACAAGCTCTTATGAGAGCAGAGATCCCTTCTCTTTTTTATTTATATTTGTTCCCCCAGCTCCTGACAGTGGGTGCCACACACAACAAACATCGACCGAACGGGTATGCACCTGATAAATGCCTGCCTATTACCCAGTAATGGCCAACAGCTGCACCTTTGCCCTCCGCTATTTAACAAGGCAAAAGGCCTCCCTGCGAAACAATTCCTGTTGCTTAAAGCGGTTATTTTTCTCACGCGCCTTCGTTTGGAAGCCAGGGGGCTGGGAAGCACCATCTGGAGAAGAGTAAGGATTGCTAACTAGATAGACTTGATTCAAAATCCGATTCCCAAACCTAGTGATTTATGTATAGCACTCAGAGTTACCACATGTGAGACAGAGGCACCGCTACCTGCACTTTAACAGCATGACGTCAAAATCAGTTTCTGCGTGTATAACTGGAATATAAACTATGGCCCCCACCATCCCGCTGTGCTGTCCAGCCACCAAACGAAACTTGGGAATTATCAGGGGCATCCGTGTTTTACATTCGTCTCTCAAACAAAACAAAACATTCAAAAGGATCAAGCTCCTGATTCACAGTCACCTCTCAAATGTCCCAGCACCACTTCGTGTCCTCAGGAATTCTGCAGCCCCTCCAGACCTTCTCACGGGACTTTCCCCCTGATTCTTCTCTTTCTCCTCCATTTCTTTCACCTCTTCACTATTTCACTCTATCTAGCCTTTTTATTGTGCTCTCCTTCTCTGACCCCCTCCCGATCCATCTCTCACGTTTACTACCTCTGGAAATCCAGCTTCTGAAACAAAATAACACAAGCAAAACACCCATTCAGTTTGCAGGAATGAAAGGAGAGCAGCACTAAAAGTGCTGGGAGGAAAAATAAAAATTAATAAACAATAATACAAGAATAAACTCTGTTTTCTGTACTCAACAACCCTCATCCTACTTTTGTCGCCCCTCCCCCCCCCAATCTAATAAATCTTCTCCCTCAAACGAAGCACCGGGGGAAGAAGGTGCCTGCTTACATTACTCAGCTCATCAACACTGGACCTAAGACTAAAACAGGTTTGATTCCAAGGATAAACTGGACCTTACTGGGAGATTCTGAAACCCCAAATCCACCTAGAAATTAGGGTCATTTGAGACCGGATCCCAAATAATGAAGCAGAAGGAAACTTAAGCTGCCGAGATCCTTTTTGTCCATTTTTGGAAGGAACAGGGGATGCTTTCACACGTGGATTTGTGTTTATTCCTTCCAACTTGTGGCCCCCAGAGAACTCAGCGGCACAATTTGATTCAGCTGCCATCAGCTCGTTGCCACGTTAGCTGTTTCAAAGGGGCAGCTGTGTCTGTCCACCCCAGCCCGTGGCGTGGCACGCCCGTCGGGTGAGGTTTATCATCTGCCTCTAATAGCAGTGGGCCCCAGAAATGGCACGGAGCAATTTTCTGCTTTCATTTCCGCGGCACTTGAGAAAAATCTGGGGGCAATTTTTTAGTGTGAGGCAATATTTCCTAATATTTTTATCTCTTAGAATTGCTACTTAATTCTCTCCTTGAATCACATGCCAGGGTTGAGGCAAGGAGGGCCATTGGGTAGCTGAGTTCCCACCAGGAGGGATAAAACAGGGGTCGGAGGGCAGAGAGAGGTGAACGGGGAAAGTGAGTGGGCTCAACCACAGGGCCATTTCTGGATGAAAACAGAGCCACTTCACTGTCCTCCTACCCAGTGCAGATTTGTCAGCAGGAGCACCCCCTTGACTAGTATGCGTTCAGTGTCTCTGATTCTGGCATCCTTTAATTTTCCCTTTGTCATAAACGTTAGCATTTCCATCCATCCATCTTTTTAAAGTTAGAAGTTTAGGTACTGAAAGTACAGCCACTATTTTGTTGAGGCTTTCAGCATTTAGAGATAATCCCTAAGAACTTTTCATTGCTTGTAATCTCACACACACACATTCTTAATTGACGTAAAGCGACACATACTGTTTAACTCGCTACCTTAAAGGGATGTGACATGATCATTTTCAAAGCCACTTAATATTCTCCCTGCTGCATCTTTTTTAATGGAACCACAAATCTAGTGGTTTATTTAGCCCACCATCTGTGGTGGTTCGTGTATTTTGTTTACGAATCATTCACTTGGACGTGATACCGCGATCGATACCCTTGAAGCTTAATATTGAGGTGCCATTAAATAAGTGGTAGAAGTTTTTCTTTGTTCTCATGATGGTGAAGATCTGATGCTTACCCTTGACTGGCAACTGAAATGGACCCCAGGATCTGGAGTTCCTCTTGAAGTTCCAAAGAGAACCAAGTCCCTTATTCAGCACTCACACAAACCCCGTGTCCTGACGGTGTCTGTCAACACAAGGGTTCCAGGCACAATGCAGAGCCAAGTAGCTGGGTAACAAGGGGCTGCTGAGTAAGTTCTCTCAGGAAGAAAGTCAATTTTCCCTAGTGAGCCTTCTAAGGCCACAATTGCGGGGGCGACATGTTAAGGGCAGAGGAAAGATGTAACGAGGGGAGTGAGGGAGAGTGGGAGTGGAAAAAAATGAAGGTGAGGGAGGAAAATAGCTAGTTCCACTTGTCTCTTCTCAAAATAGACCTGTCCTTTTAATAGAACAGTGAGCCTCAGCCACTGCAGCAGCTCTTTGAAACCATCAAATCCAACCAAACCCTTCCTGGCGCTGAGCAGGAAACTGTGGACTAGCAAAAAATGTACATGCATCTTAGAGCTAGCTTTCCCAAACCCCTACCTGATGCTCCTCTCTCTCCACCTTGCTACCTTCTACCAAACCTTTAAACTAACATTTAGAAAGGGCTTTATTAGCCCTGGCTGGTGTAGCTCAGTGGATTGAGCATAGGCCTGCGAAGCACAGGGTCGCTGGTTAGATTCCCAGTCAGGGCACATGCCTGGGTTGTGGGCCAGGTCCCCAGTGGGGGAGGCGGGCATGCAAGAGGTAACCACACATTGATGTTTCTCTCCCTCTCTTTCTCCCTCCCTTACCCTCTCTCTCTAAAAAAAAAAAATATGAGCACTGAGCAAAACACTCTGCATATGTTATTCTATTTAACAGCACCGAATTCATCTGAATTCATGCTGAGGGGTCATCCCCAAGCTCTCCCAGGGCCACCCAATGAGGGAGCAGGATTTGAATGACATCACACCATCTCTCCAATACTTCCTCACATACTAGGATGCAAGCTCAACCTTCACATCAACTGTGCTAAGAGCAGAACCACAGATGTTTCTACTCCAGCGTAGTAAATAATGTTGTACTTTCCCGGGGGGCGGGGTAAATTTTTTTTAAAAAACAAGTCCAAAAGAGAGCCTTATAGAAGATGCAAACCTTTATATAATAAAAGGTATTTTCAGCAAAACAGAAAAATCTCCTGTGCATATTGTAAGTAGTTTGGTGTATGAAGGCAAAATTTTGGCAGGGGAACACTTGGCTCATTATGTACCTAAAATTCAAGAGTTGTACCCAAAGACAAATAGGAGGGGTTTTTTTTGTTTTGTTTTGTTTAAAAAAAAAAAACACTCACAGGCATTTATGAGCGAAAAGTATAGCTCTATTACACCCTGACTGGAAATGATCTGTTTATAGTACAAAAATGTGTCATCTCTTCTTGGCTATTTTACATTCCCATTTAGGAACTTTGAAGGAGAAAAAAAAAGAAGCAGAAAAAGGCAATTGCAAGTCGTCTGATTACCTTGACAACAGCCTGTTAGGCATGACACCTCTGCCAACCTTTTCAACAACCCCACGAAATTCGGAACATCACTTGGTTCCACTGCCTACAGGGAAATACGATTCTTGTCGGGAGCTACCTGCGGCTGGTACAGGTGACGAGTGCTAGCTAATCAAATCTATAAGCATCTCAGACAGGTGCGTCTCTGCCCCCAGCCTAGGAAATCACCCTGAATAATTCATTATGTTTCTCCAAGCAGGGGGAAAAAATACCACCTTGGGGCACACTCTGTATGTGGAAAATGTAAGGACTTTAGAATTCTCAAACTCTCACAAGAAACATCACAGAAACCTTTCTTTTCTATTGAAGAAAAATCAGTATTAGGGAAATGCAGGCCTCGCCACTCCATGATCATCGTCCGAAGTGATTTCCACAGCCTTCCCTTGGCTCTCTCCAGCTTCAGAGATAATCCAGTCCTGTCCACTCGTTTAATCTCATTTCTGGAGCAACCTCCTGTTCCCACCTCCGTCTCACCACAGACAGGAACATACCTGCTTTGCAGACCCCGTGCCTGGTGGCCTCAGCTCCTTTCCCTGCCGACGTGGGGGGAGGTCCAGGCGGGTCCACAGTCCTCCTTCAGGTCAGCCTCCATTCCCACCTGCTCGCTCCCCTCCCACCGTCGCAGCAGGAAGCTGCTTTGCTTTGGCTTTCACCTGAGGATCTCCGACCAGCGTGGGCACGGGCCTTGCTCCCACCTCCTCAGGGCTCCACGCCACGCCGTCTCCTTTTCTGCGTGACTCGCACACGCCAGCGCACACCTGGAGAGCTCGTTAAACCACAGATCTCAGGGCCCCACCCCCAAGCTTAGGATTCAACTGTTCTGGAGAAGATCAGAAGACAGGCATTTCTGACAGGTGCCTAGGGGAGGCTGATGCTACTGGGGATCCCATGTTTAAGAACCCCTGAATTATATTAATATTTTCCACACTGGCCTATCCTGAAAAATCACCTGGGAGTGCCCGATTAAAAAAACAAACACTTGGTTTCAGACTCCCTTACCTGTGGCTTCCCATTCAGTAAATCACTAGTTTCCACAAGCTCTTCAGAGGTGCATCACAAACAGGCACTTTGGAGTAGGACTTGTCTGGGGCAAAGGGTAGTTATCAACCGATGGGTTTAGCATAACCATGATTTGAGGAAATGGGTACCGCAGGTGAAGAAAATCTATGGCAGATGGCCAGCATTTATCATGTATATATTTGACTACTCAGTAGCAGTTGCACTAAACTAGAAATTATTTGAGGGCAAGGATTTTTGTTTTTCTTCCCAGATTTGTACAGTAAAGGCTAGGGAAAGGTAGGAAGTAGGGGAATGAGGGAGGGAAGGGAGAAGGAGGGGAGAAAGGGAAGGAAGCAGGCAGGGCAGCAGGGGAGAGCTTTAAAAAATATATAAGCCCAGGTTCAACTTTAGAGCAATTCTGATTTAACTGGGCTGGGATGGGACCAGGACATTGGCAGTTTTGGAAAGAGCTCTGGGTTATTCAAATGCTCTATACAGCCGAAGTTGAGGACCACTATGATCTACTCTTCTTAGAATCAGCATCTCTGTTTTGTGTTCAGGTGAAGAGAGCAGAGAGTGACTAAGGCTCTAACTGAGCCATGTCATCCTACACATATACTACTGGGCAAGTTAGCTAATCTCTCTAATGTTCAGTTTCATCATCTATAAAATGAGGATAAACTATCTACAGCATTCAGTTACTCACAAAGAGTAAATGAAGAACATTCATTCTCTCCACGCATTCATTCATTATTTTATTCATTTGCTTAGCAAATATTTTTTATCACCCGTGACATGCCAAGCACTGTCACAGGCCATATGGACAAAGCAAGGACCAAGACAGGCCAACACATCCCTGCCCCCATAGGACTTAGCCAAGTCCTGGGAATGCTTATCACAGCTGCTGTGCAAAGTGGAGATAACAGGGGCTACCGGCTCCACTTGAAATGACGAAATGAAAGGCAACAGACTTTCTGTATCGCAAAGGGATGTTCAGATTAATATTACAGTTGTCTTTATGGTTATAATTAATATTACATAATTATGACCAATATTATAAGTTTGAAAATTGTTACTTTTCCCCTTTTCTGACCATAAGCCAAAGGATGATGTAGCCATGAGCACTGGAGACAATCTCAGAGGTTATTGAATGAAATTCCCTCCTGGGCAGCCGAGAACTCCACAGCTCACTGACGTGGTGTTCCCTCCTATTAGACTTGGTTCTCTCAGATCAGGCATGGAGTGTTTTTAATCAGTGAACACTCCAGATTCCTTGCTCACTACCTTAAGAGTGTAGGTAGTGTTCGTGTCTGAATGTGTTTGTTGACTAACAGAATGAATGAATAAATGTATAAATAAAGGTCAATGGTAATCTTTGCTCAAGGAATACACATTGAACATTAGACAGCCAAATGCACAGCTTTTCAAGTTGGTATTTTAAAACATGACAAAAAGCCTATAAATATCTCACCTTCTCTGAAATAGAATCATACATAAGCACGGTAGGGTATTAAATAAATTTTATAACAAATAAGTCTCCTTTCAATGTAAATTAATATATTTCGTTTTCACATTATTTTTAGCTATCTAGGTCCTTAGCCTTTACTTAATGATGATGCACTTGATTAAATAAAATGAAAGAAAAATGAAAGTTCTTTCAGACATTAAAATGAATAATGAGTTTAGCCTTAATCCAAAAGCAATTTAACTTTAAACATTCATATGAAATTAAATGAGCCATTGAATTTGCTATATAAGCAAGCATTAATCTTATCAAGCTCTGAAAACTAGAAAGTTATACAGTGACCCATTAATTTCAGAGCCTAATACCAGGTCTGTTTAATGCCTGCACTCCATTAAAAAGTCATATTCCACAATATGAGTGCTTTTTCATAAAAGTTTAAATCCCAATTCATTTTTTTTTACTGCTACGATCATGTGATAATCGAATCTGACAAGATCATGGCTGCAAATCTGAGTGCAATACATAATGTCACGTAAAACAAACTTTAGCCATGCCACCCTTCCACCAGAAAAGAGGGCATTTAGTGTCATGGGCAGGAATGTGAGCATAAATTATCGCAGCCCACTTTCTCTCCATCCAAGGATGTTTCCTTTGCATAAGGCAGCTTATAATTTTCCCATGACATGGACAGATGTCACTGTTCCATGGAAGCAAAAGTCTTTCACAGACTCACACAAGCCAGAGACAGCACTCCAGCACACATGAATCGTAGGCTGTACGCAGGTACAGTTCAACGTTCTCCAAGGAGGATGTACAGAGGGCCCATAAACATATTTTAAAGATGCTCAACATCTCTAGCCAGCAGAGAGATGTCAATTAAAACCACCATGAGATATCACCTCACACCAGTCAGAATGGCCATCGTTAATAAATCAACAAACAACAAGTGCTGGTGAGGGTGCGGAGAAAAGGGGACCCGAGTGCACTGTTGGTGGGAAGGCAGACTGGTGCAGCCACTGTGGAAAACAGTATGGAATTTCCTCAGAAAACTAACAATGGAACGGCCTTTTGACCCAGCAATTCCACTGCTGGGAATATACCTGAAGAATACCAAAACACCAATTCAAAAGAAATTATGCATGCCCGTGTTCATAGCAGCGCTATTTAAATAGCCAAGATTTTGGAAACAGCCTTAGTGCCCATCGGTAGAAGAGTGGATAAAAAAACTGTGGTACTTTCACATAATGCAATATTACACAGCAGAAGTGAAGAAGGAGCTCCTCCTTTTTGCAACGGCATGGATGGAACTGGAGAATATTATGCTGAGTGAAATAAGCCAGTCAAAAAGACGAATACCGTATGATCTCACCTATAAGAGGAATTTAGTGAACAATATAAACTAATGAGCAAAAGAGAACCAGAGGCATAGAATCATGGAACAGACTGACAGCTGTAAGAGGGAGAGAGGAGATGGGGACTGATTGAAGGAAGGTGAAGGGATCAGTCAAAGAACATGTATGAAGGACCCATGGGCATGGACAGCGGTGAGGGGACTGATTATGGAAGTGGGGGTGGGCTGGGTGGAGGGGAGCAAAGGGGGGGAAAGTGGGATAACATAAACGATAAACTATTTTTAAAGAAATCAAACATCATATTTATTTGTATGCCTTTAAACATTTCTCCATATAAAAAATTGAATAATAATTTCACCAGAAAGCTTTATATCCTGACTTTAGGTTCTAATAAGCCCAGTTTATAGTCAAAACCCTAGTTCAGTCAAGGGTGAAGTAAAAAAGGGAAAAGCTGCACTCTTGTACTAAGTGCCTTATAAAACATTTATCTAATGGCACACACAGATTTCAATGATGAGCACCTTCACGTTTTCTGTTCTAAAAAAGAGGAAAGAAGGTACATAACTCTCTACTTTGAACATGTGTAAACATAAATTTTGGAGTTTAAAATTTTTAAATAAAAGGAACAGTTCAGCATCACATACACTTTTACCTGTGGAAGAAGACTTGACCTTGGGTGGTGGGCACAGGTGCAGCATACAGATGACGCATCACGGAACTGTACACTTGAACCCTATACGCCATAATTTTATTAACCAACACAACACGTCTCTCTTTGATGCCCAAGCAAGTCATCCCTGTTGTAAATATTTCCAAATTTGAGAACTGGACCTCCATCCCATTTGGAAGCAGCCCCTCCTTTTGTGAGTCCCAGTAAGATGCAGGGTTCCCAATATCCTGCCAATAAGTTATCATTTTTTCCAAAGCTAGCCAGGGTTGTTTCCCATGAGCTGGAACCAAGGACTCTGAGAGACACATTATGTCTTTAATACTTCTTTCCCCTTCTCTGAAGTTGGGGATATTAGGACCTGAGTCGCCTACCCCATGGGACTGAGGGGGTAAAATGACAAAATAGAAATAAAATGACCCATATTACATGAGACAGTGTCTTCCACAATGGTCTGTTCTTTCCTCTTAACAATCTCTAAAAACATTGAGCAGAAGTCCATTCCAGATCATGAATTTTACAAAAATTTCCGAGTTTTTGTAAAAATGGAAATGATTTGTTCTTAGTTATTGTGAAGATCAAGTGAGATCAACGTGTAAAAATAACTATTGCTGAATATATTATAAACACTCAAAAACTTATTTCTTCTTTCCTCTTAATAAGAGAGAAAGAATAATTCAATTTCAAACTTTATGACAATTAACCATCCAAACTCATAGAATGTCTAGTTGAATATACTTTGCAAGCACAAAGATGTATCAAAAAACAGAAGTAATATGAATTGGTTAAAAATATGAAAAATAGAGTCACACCTCACAGGTTTATACTCTCTTATAAGCTGTACAATCTTTTTAACTCACGTAGCTTCTTGGAGCCTCAGTCCCTTCATTTGTAAAATGGGGATAATTACATGTACCTCGCAGAATCGCAGTCAGGACTGAAATACACGTGTGTGGGCACAATTTGTGAACTCGTACACACTATGCAGAGACCATTTATCATCATTTTCACCATCAACTTCATATTTATTGAGATGTAGCTGCTCTAAGAACTACCCTATGTGTGGGCACACACACACATCAATATCAACCACAATAAATATGCCAGGCTGAAGAAAAATACTAGTATAAATATATGGCTATTAATTTTCTCCCAACAAAAATTCCCAGCAACAAGAGATGTTGCCAGAAATGTCCTGGCCTCTTGTTTAGGATGGACAGCACAGTGTCGCTGGGATGCCAGCAAAAACCAGGAATGGAACCAGCAGAGCCATGTTAATTTCAGGCCTCATTAGAACTCCGGCAAGCATGCCGGTGGAGACCACCCGAGAGAAGGACACACCCAGGCAAGCACTTGCTCACCATTAGTCACACTCAGTGTGTTTGCCACAGCGACACACACCCCCATTACCCTGTGGACCTCTTGGCTGGAGTAAATCATACTAAGATCATCAACTGAAGATACCACATGGGTTGGATTGTCTCAACGCAAACTTCAAAACAGTAAACTAACTATTGGCAATGGCTAGAGAAATGACACCGATTGATCCATTGGCAAATCGATCATACCTGATAGAGTTCTACCTCCTTGATACTGTATGAGGTGAGCTATGGAAGAAACTTCACTCTTCAGTTTGTGATCAGGACTGGGGATGGGCACAGTCCGCGCACATCTTCTACCTGGCGAATGAACATTTTCGTCTCTGTGATTGCTCTCTGCTTACCGAAAACTTATTGAAGCCATTTGGGGCTGTGGCGTGTTATGGCATCTGCCTCTTTGCGGTCTCCGGGCATGTTGATTTCATTCTGATCAGAAGGGATAAAATACACTAGAATGATTTAAACAAAGGTCAGAACCAGGAATGCCCCATTGTGCCGCTTGAGCAAATGTTCTCTGTGTCATTTTTATGAAGGCTCTCAGCCAAAAACAATTTTTACTGGCCGTGAGTGGGGAACTTAAGTAGTCTTCTGTGAAGTTGCTGCTGGTGCTGTGGGAAATTGCATGTGCGCTGTGGGGTGTCCTGCGTGGATGGAATGTATTCATTTCCTCCTGGAACGAAAGTAAATCATTCTGGAAAGAAATCAAAAAGTTCAGGCTTCCAGGACTCCCTTCGCTCATTCCCTAGATGTACAGAGAATCCATCATGTTGGAAATTGGCCGGCTGTTGGTGGTGCAGTGATTTTTCCTAATACTGATGGTCTATATGCCCTTGGCCCAGATGACTGTCACACAATGCATACAGTTGTCATGACCACCTTGTAGCATAACACAGGAGGATGTCACAACCCAGAGCTATGCAATCCTGCAGCACTGGAGAGAATGTCTACTATCTCTCTCGTTAACCTTCTAATGCAAAATTATGTTCTAAATCTAAAAAAAAAGTGAACAAGTATATCTATTTGGTGCTATGTGTGTATTTAGGTATAAATGGCTCAGCTGATAAAGATAATTTTCATTGAATTACTCTGGATTCACACATCCTGCCTCCCCTACTTTCTCAAGACGAATCCAATCTTAAAAGATACAACTGTTTTATGTGCCACTTATGTGGAAAATCTGACCTGCAGGCCATTCGTGCCAGTTAATTAATTTTCCCTTGCTTGCCAGGTAGCTGTCACGGAGGTGGGGGATGCTCTCGCTTTATGCCTATAGTGTGTAGGGAGGGTGGTTCAAATTAGAATGCAAGAAGCCACTCAGAGCTAGCCTCGAATGGGAAACAATCGTGAGGTCAGAAAATATTCTCTGCCTTCTGTCTCCCTTCCTTCCTGTTTGCCCTATATGACGTCTCTCTCACAATCCTTGGATTGTTATGAAATTTCCGTAATAAATTCTCTTCTATCCACCTATCAAAAAGGGCTTCCTTGCATTTATGCAATCACGCACTCTCAGTCCATCGGTCAGTCAGTCATCCATCCATCATTCCCTCTGCCATTTATTCATTCATTCACCCATTCGGTCATTGAACACTCATTTTTCTGCTACTACATCTGAGGGACTGTTCTGAGCTACTTCTTCTTGTCCACGTAGTACCTGTTACACTTAATGCAAAGTACCTTTGGTAACAGAGAACGAAACACAGCACAGTGTCTGTCTTCCATGTGGTCAGAACCGAGACCTTTCCCTTCCCTCCCCAGGCCCCTGTGGTACCTCCTTCTGGAACACTCTTTCCCTCCTTCAATCTATCTCCTCCTTTCCCTTCGGACTCAGCCCAAGTGCCACCTCCTCACTTTACTGCCTCTCAATAGCCTGGCTTCCTTATCCCTTCACAGTAGTTATCACTATGTGCAAGTATTTACATATATAGCTTTATTTGCTTTCTTTATCTTTATCCCCAACTGGCTGCTAGCTCCACAGTAGCAGGCACCAAGTTGGTTTTCACTTTTGGATACTAGAAGCTACAGTACGTTACAGAGCACAAAACTGTCACTCAGTAAATACTGTTGGTGATCCAATGGATGAACATTGGTATCTCTGCGTCTCTAGCTAATAGTTCCGAATTCGGCATGCAGTCGGCACTTGATAAAGGTTGGCTGCTCAGAAATAAATGGTCTCTATCAAATGCAGTCAACTGAAAATACCTGAGGATGAATCCATTTCTAGTTTCCATTTTCTCTGACCTAGTGTCCCTTCGTCCCCTCCCTCCCTCTCTCTCTAAATAGATATAGATAGATAAATAGGTACAGATACAGAGATAACTGTATCACCCTGTTACCTGAAATCCTCTGGAGGAGCCATTGGAGGTTCCAATGCTATTCTGAAGCCATCCTGGGCAAGATGGGTAACGTTACTTCAGCAAAGCATAAACCACAAAAGTACAACCTGCTGAGTTCTTAACACTTTTCTTGATAGTTTCACATTTATATTGAAGATATGGGTGAGAATAGACAGATTGTGTAATTTTAAGCTGAGGGTCTCTCATCCGCTTACTTTTGATATATTGCCTCAATTGAGCCGAGAAGGAAATTTTGCAAAGTGTGAGTGGAGAACTTGACCTGAATGAGCGCTTCCTCTCCAATGTACACCATGGAACATTGAGCAGCCCCCGCTCTTCATTGCCTATTAAAATAATCTGCGGTTCTTGAGGTATGAACCTAAATTAGGCTCCAAAAATGCAGAAAGTATTGCTCATCTTCTGAAGCAGAAATGTTAAACAGAGTTGAACAAAGACGGTGAGGGAGACAGATGCCTTGGGAGCTACTGGCGATGGCCTCCCACTGTTCTGAGACTAGGCCTGTTGTCTGAGCTCAGGAGAAAAAAGCCAACGGAGCACTGGGTTGTCAACACATTCTGTCTCGTAAAGATGAGATTACATCACCACTGGAAAAACTGAAAGCAACCTAAGTGTCCTTCACCTGGCACGCAGCTACACATAATGTCCTCTGCCGCTACAATGGAACACTACTCAGCAATAAAAAGGGAGTGGACTGCCAACACGTGCTGCATCGTGGAGGAACCTCAAAAACACGACACTGAGTGAAAGAAGCCCTACACAAAAGACCACAGATTGTGAAATTCCATTTATATGAAATGTCCAGAAAAGGCAAATTTATAGAGACAGGAAGTTAATTAGTGGTTGCCATGGGGCTGGGGTTAGGAATGGGGGTGACTGTAAATGGATGTGAGGAATCATGTTGGGGAGTGCAGATACTAAAAGTCACTGAATTGTATTCCTGAAAGGGGTGAATTTTCTGGTGCATAAAACATACCTCAGTAAAGTTGTTTTTATATTTTAAGATTTGTTTCTTATGCATGGCACCACATGCTTCAATGAAGTCACTGCTCCTTTGATAATAAAAAGCATGATGAATTTTTACCTACAACTCTTTTATATTTACTTACACTTTTAAATGAAACTTGTGTGAAAAATAAAACTGGGCCAGTTTCTCTTTACAGAATATTAATTCTGGAAAATGAATGGCCTAATGGGAATCAATAGGCTGAAAAAACACTGTGTCTGAACCAAAATTTTTTTCTGCAAGATTTTAAATAATGAAGTTTGGAGCTTCCCCCCCCACCTTCAAAATGATACCTTTTCTTCTCTCGTTTGGCTCATTTCACTTGATTTCAGAGATTCTAATTTCTTCTGGGTGAATGGGAGTGGTCAGGTTTTTGTACATCTTCTCAAAGGGAATTAAATTTGCAATTATTCCTGGCACACCATAGACCCTTGCAAACCCATGTTATGCAGTCTTCAGATCCCTGCTGCAATTAGCATCTTTTCAAGGTGAAGTGCAGATGTCAAATTAATGTGGAAGGCCCCAGGATTGCCGAAGGGCGCAGGTCAATTGGTGCTGGTCTAATTGGAGGACATGAGTGAACAGGGGTCCAGGGACTGACATCAGAGATGGAAAAGGTCCTCAGTGTATGAGCAGGGGCAGGGGAAGAAGAAACACAGGAGAGGACTTGCTTTTATAGAGAAAGGTGGGATTCGGAGAAGAGAGGGAAAGAAGGAGAGTGTTATTATTCCTTCTATTTAGGTACTGTCACATGCCGGGCATTGTACATGCACGCCTCCATTAAGTCTGACATGCTCTCTCTTGGTGAATTATTATTCTTTTTCTGCAGAAGAGAAAAAGGAGGCTCAGGAATATGAAATTCTCTGCAATAAATTATAATTGAGTGCTTCCTATATGCCAGGCACATTTTTCAGTCTTTTGCCTGTGATCAAATTTATCTCTCACCACAACCCATGAGGTAGATGTTGCTATTACCTGCTTGGTGTGGGTGCAGGGATGGAGGCCAGGGGAACTGAAGAGACACACCCAGGGTCCTGCAGGTAGTGAACCCCATGAAGGCACTGATGCTATGGGACCCATGCTGGTGCCTCCTGCAGGCTGGACCAGCCACAGGCAGAGCCCCAACTTCTTCAGGATCTGTGACAGGCTCTGAACTCCCAGGCTCCGAACTCCCAGGCCCCCTGCCCTTGTTTATGCTCTTCTCTGTGACCCCAAACCCACACCTTTCCTCCAGGCCTGTTTTTTTTTTTCCCCAAGTTGGGCTCCATGGAGCTCAGGAGAGAATTTTACAGTTGGGTTTTTAAACAGAGCCACTCTATTTACTGTTGAGTAAGTTAGGGGTTCTTATGAGGTTTCATTTGCAGTTATAAAGAAGCTACAATTTTAAAGCCAATAGAATGATTACATCGTCTTGAGGGTAATTTGGATAACACAGACATGAAAAATAAATATACTCAGGGCATCAGATTTGGGATTGAGCCCTGACTCTGACCTGTACCAGTTGTTGGGGTTTGATAAATCCATCTCTCCACTCACTCTTCCAGCTCATCAATTAAAGGGGGTGAGAGTTGTTTATCATGCCAATGCTAAAAATGTTATGAGGATCAAATGAGATCATCTGTAACAAAGTACTCTGCATTATATAAAATAGCCTGAAATAGTAATAAAAAATACAAGTGATTTATTGAATCAGTTTGCTGGCATGGTGCCAGGTAAACTCCTTTACATGGATTATCTTCCATCAACATGGAAGCGATAGGTACCCTATTATCTCTGTGAATAAAATGAACAAACAAAATAGTGAATAAAAAGAGACTCGCAGATAGGGAACAGACTGACAGTGTCAGAGAGGAAGGGGCTGCAGGGCTGGGTGAAAAAGGTGAAGGGATTAAGCAAAAACTAAAACAAAGAACCTCACAGACAACAGTATGGTGACTATCGGAGGGGGGAGGGCAGGGGTAGAACAGGGTAAAGGGGGATAAATGGTGACGGAAGGAGACCAGACTTGGGGTGGTGAACACACAATACAATATAGAGATGATGTGTGATAGAACTGTACACCTGAAACCAATATAATTTCATTGACCAATGTCACCCCAATAAATTCAATAGAAAAAAATAAAAAATCTCAGGCTGACAGAAGTTAAGCAAATCACACAGACGTCAAAGCCAGGAAAGTGGTGGCACTTCTAGAATCAGAAACAGCTTTTGATTCATTTTTTAATCACTTGCTTTTAAAGATGCATGTTCATTCACCTCTTAGTATTTCAAAGTGAAACAGATCACTCCTACTTCCGTGCTCTCATGACACATTTGTACCACTTTTACAGAAACCAGCCCCAGTCTTCCGTGCATTCGGAATGGCCTGGGTCCTTGCCCAACCCTCACTAAGCTAAGTGCCTAGAAGGTAGGACAGTTTCTGTGCCCTCCGAAAGCCTCCAGCCCCCAGAGGGGTGTGAGCGCTCAGTGAGAGGGCATTCCCCTCTTCCTAACTTCCCAACCAGGTGGAACTGAAGCTCGTCACATAAAAGTCCACACTGAGCCCCCTGGCGTGGACCATGACAATTCCCCCTGGCTTCTCTGGTCTTGTGCCATTGCACAACAATGGACATCTAATTAAAATGGAAAAATCCTCATCATCCTCATCATAGAAATAGTCGGGGCTTATATTTACTGAAACTCCTGGGTCTGAAGCCTGTGCTAACTCCCTCCTGTGGACCACCTCACTTAACCTTTACAACAAGCCTGGTCCCAACTGCCCCTCCTCCACAGCACAGATGAAGAAGGTGAGACTTACAGGTCAAGGCAGCTAAGAATGTGCTTGGCTTTGCGTAGAACCAAGGTTTGCTGACCCCTTAGCCTTAACTTTTAACCTGCAGACTATCCTCCTGTATTTTCCTAGAATTCCCCCGGCAAAATTCTCCTCATTGCTTTAGACACATTACATGTGCCAGCTCCTTACTGAAACCTCCCCATTTCCTCAGCTGCTCGAACCCATTCTCAACCTCCCCATCATTTATTCCGCCCCTACACATGCATCTTTCAGTCTTAGTAACTGCCTTTCCCGACATTAAATTGTGCATTCCATTTCATGTCTGCGTTTCTCATAGCATCTAGCACCTGGACATACAGCGCCTCATATGGAGTCAACATTTAGTATTAAGTCTGAATTCTCCCTTTGCCATTCATTCATTTATTTAAAATTCATTAGATGTGCTATATAAGAGAACAGCTATGCTATCTTTTCCCCAGCTCCCAGAGCAATGTTTCTCGGTTATGTCAAATAGAGTTGTCTTAATTATTTGACCCATCTTTTAACTGTTGGTTATTAAAAAAACCTGTGGAGGGAAAGCCTCCACGGGATTTTTGACATATTTTGACAGTGGGGAGGACAGGGCCCAAGTCCATGCCAGGGCCCTAGAATAAGGTGGTTGTGACCAGTTTTATCCAATTCTGTTTTCAATAAGTAATGGAGGTGGTTGGGATTTTAGAACACTGAACAAGTTCCCAAATTTATCTGTTCAGCATTGACTTGTGTATCTTGGAGGCACATTCCAAACCAGAATCTATAAGGAGAAAGGGGTGGTGGGCAGGGGAAGTGCAGCTACTGGGCGCCTTCCCCCCACCAACCCTACTCTAGGTGGTTAGCTTCTGTCATTACCTCAGCTACCTCTCACAAAACCTCTAGGGAACACCTGTTAGAATTTCCCTGAGCCCTATGATTTCATATCCATCTCTTCCCATCAAATAGCACTTTAGGGTCATTTGAAGTATGTGGATACATTCTTTGCAGAAAAAAAGCATATGATGTGTTATTTAGTCATTCCACTGCTTTTGGAGATCTTGCCAGTTACTGTGAGCACTTTTCTAGGGAAAGGGGGCAAACAATGAACAAAATAGACAAGATTTCTGCTATGATGGAGCTTGTAGAACAGAAGGAAGGGAAAATGCTTTGGTTGGTGATAGGGTTGGGGGAGGAGGCCGAAACTAGACCAAGATTTTCAACCTTGACTAACAGATTTTTTCTATGGAATTAATATTTTCTGGGAATATATCCCCAATATATAATCCATATAGACTTGTATATATAGTCTATAATATGTGTAGTTCTGTCTATGTATGTATGTGTACCTATTATATATGCATATATATATATATATAGTTCTATATAAATTATGGAGTTTTAACAACTCTTTGCTGATGTTATGGACTGAATGTTTATGTCCCCTGAAAATTCATGGGCTGAAGGACTACCTCCCAATGTTCCAGGGAAATACAGATTGGTAGTTACAAAACAGTGTGGATGAGGTGGTTGGACATCGTCCCACAAACGGAAAGGCCGCGTTCGATTCCTGGCCAGGGCACAGGACTGTGTGGTGGGCCAGGCCCTGGGTTGATGTTTCTCCTGTACATTAATGTCTCCCTCTCTCTCCCTCCCTTCCTCTCTCTAAAAATAAAGTCTTTTAAAAAAGAAAAAAAAAGAAAAGCAATAATGCAATGAGATGTGATTTTTGTCTTTCTCAGAAGTCCTCCTTAGTAACTGACAAACTGCTTGGCACGTTGATGGTCTTAATAATTTTTTTTTTATGAAAACACATAAAAGGTGAACAGTTGCAGAAAAACTTTTATATAAGCAAAATCATGCCAAGTCTTCATACTAATCTACAGATTTCGGTCCTTGCTAAGAGTGCTATGCATTTTTATTATTTATGAAATAAGAGAATCCCCGTGTCCCATTTGCACAGCCTATGCCAGTGCTCTCTCACCCAGGTAAGTCCGCAGCCATCTGGTAGAGCATATTTTTGGAAAGAGCCTGATGTCTCTACACTGCCTGAATGAGGCTCGGGAAATCTCAAAACTGGGTTTCCATCAGCATCAAACTTCCCATTCATAAACAGGTTCATAGAACATTGAAGGCAAATGTGTCCATCCTTCACCAGGAATTCTCAGAAGATACGTAGCTAATAGTCTCTCCACTTCGCTTTTTTCTCTCTAGTCTATGCCCATGGTATGTATGATGTGAACAGGCACAAGCTCTTCTGAATGACGGGAACTGATTTTTAAGTCACCTACAATGCAATTGCTTGTTTGTCTCTTTTTTCCATAGAGATCTAGAGCAGGGATGTCAAACTCATTTTCACCGGGGGGGCCACATCAGCCTCGCGGTTGCCTTCAAAGGGCCACAACAATTTTAGGACTGCATAAATATAACTACTCCTTAACTGTTAAGGAGTTGAAATTACATTTGGCCCTTTGATAGTTAAGAAGCAGTTAACATTTCTATAGTCCTAAAATTATCGCGCCCCTTTGAAGGCAACCGCGAGGCTGATGTGGTCCCCAGTGAAAATGAGTTTGACACCCCTGATCTAGAGGCATTTATTATAATTAAGATGTACAAGTTGCCAGTTACAAAACCAGTCATAGGGGTGTAAAGTGTAGCATAGGGAATATAGTCAATAATATTACAGTAACTATGCATGGTGTCAGATGAGTACTAGACTTATTGGGGTGCCCACTTTTATAAGTTATGGAGCCATAGCGCTTATTTATAATGATAAATGCAAACACATAAATATAAATATAAAAATAAATACAGAGTGGGCAGAAGTAGGTTTACGCTTGTAATGCAAATAAATAATTCAATAATTAACAAATAATAACACAAGAATAAACTGTTCTGTGTGCAAACAGCTATAAACCAACTTCTGCCCATCGCATCCACATAAATGTTGATGTAAATAGCCATACACATGGGTAGGGTCTAATGGAGCACTTAAAGGTCAGGACTCACAGTTCAAAACACAAGTTCTAATCTTTTTTTTTTTTACGATTTTATTTATTTTTAGAGAGAGGGGAAGGGAGAGAGAAAGTGAGGGAAAGAAATATCTATGTGTGGTTGCTTCTCGCACACCCCTTTCTGGGGCCCTGGCCCACAACCCAGGCCTGTGCCCTGACTGGGAATTGAACTGGCGACCCTTTGCTTCATGGTCCAGAGCTCAATCCTCTGAGCCACACCAGCCAGGGCGACAAGCTCTAATCTTGATGCTGTCACTTAACTAACCACATTACCTTGGGTCAGTTTATTGCTCTTCCAATCTCAGTTCCTCACCTGTAATGTTGGGATAATAATACACACATACATAACTGGACTGATGCAACAATTAAATGTGAGAATGTACACTAAGCACATATCCCAGCAGCTGGCACCAAGTTCATGTTAAATAGTTATTATCTTTATGATATCTGTATTAATTCTGTGTTTCATAGATGGAAATTAAGAATACAGTCAGCAAACCCTCCATCATGTTTTTCAATTGTCCAAAAGCATTACTCAAAATCACTGGGGGTATTTCTTCCTTAGGTTTCTGAAGAAATTGTTTCTAAAATTTGGCAGCAAAACCTGGCAGAAACCCAGCAAAGCCCTACCGCAGGCCCCCACAGCACATCTATGTCTGCACCTGTTTTCCTTGATTTCCCAAAGTAGGTCACTAGCATAGGACGCCCTTTAGTCTTTTTTTAAAAGATTTTATTTATTTGTTTTTAGATAGAAGCGGGAGGGAGGGAGAAAAGGAGAGAAACATGGATGTGAGAAGCATCGATCTGCTGCCTCTCGCGTGCGCCCCGACCTGGGACTGAAACTGCAACCCAGGCACGCGCCCTGACTGGGAATCCAACCAGCGACCTCTGGTTTTGCAGGACGACTGAGCCACACTGGTCAGGGCGACACCCTTTAATCTTGCATAAAGAAAAGCAGCAAAAATCCCACTGCTTTGGCATAAATATATTTTTTTCTTCTAGTTAGCCTTTTTTTTCTTTCTCTTCCTTTAGATCTGGGCCTTAAAGAAACTATCTGGGGGAAGGATTTCTTTTTTCTCAGAACTGTAATAGGCAAGTAAAAACATATTTACCCGATGGCCCTGAACATAATTTCAAGTGGTTTCTATTATTATTCCGGACCATCCTTTGCCAACCAATTTTCGCTTTGATATTATGAAGTTATTTTTTCAGAAACATGTGCCATCTGCCCTACAGAGTATGGCTCCAAATGTCCTGAATGAAGTGTCTCTCTCGTCTGTGATGCTTCAGAATGGATCACTCCTCCGTTCTGTGATACCACAGCTGTTTTCCCTTCCTCACCTTCCACCAGCACACACCGTTCCAGATGACAATCCACTCTTAGCTAGGAAAAAAATTCTGAGGATAAAAAAACAAGGTAATTCTGATAAACAGGAGTTTAATTGAGTAAAAACTAATGCTACTGAGTAAATGCTACTGGCTGCCCTTCTCTTTCAATTTAAAATACAGGGACTTTGTGACAGATATTTCCGCTAATGGAATAGAGTCCCCTCGTCCTATTCCTAATTCTTAGAACTCTTCCGTAAGTCTGCTACTAGCAAAATATGCTGTCATGTTATTACAGAATAAAAATGTAGAGTTTTAGCTATGTTGCATGGATTAAGAATAAAAATATTCAGGGATATAAAGTATAGCATAGGGGATATAGTCAATAATATTGTAATTACTAAGTATGGTACCAGGCGGGTCCTAGAATTATCAGGGATCACTCCATAAAATATCATCTGACCACTATGCTGTATACCTGAAACTAATATAATAAAATATTGAATGTCAACTGTAATTAAAAATGTTTTTTTTTAATTTTAAAAGAATAAACATATTCCATTTCTATTTTGCATACAATAAAACTCACTCCAGCAGGATCTTTTAACTATGAAGATGAGATGAAGTTCAAATTGTGGACCAGACCGAAACTCGTGGGCTGGGTATGTCGTTAACAATTCAGATTCCCAGTTCCTACCCACAGACACACTAATCCTGTAGGTTTGGGCTCAAACCTGAAATCCTGCAATCTGAAACATTTCTCTAGAGATTAAAGGATTTGGTGAAAAGCTCACTTTTAATAAGCTGTATGCCAATGTTCAAACTCAACATTACCCACCTCTTTCTACATTTCACCCGTAAATACGTTTTTCTAAATATACTTTCCTTTTATCTGAAATCAGTTGGAAAGAATTGGGTTATATTTTTTTTTAAGAAAGACAATTATTGCTCTTCGAAGTGAAGGTGGTATCAGTTTCATTGTAGCAGTGTTTTATAAGCTGATAAAACCTAAGAAAATATGCATAAGATCCATCCTTTGAAGGTGGTTTCATGAGAAACAGGGGCTTACGAGATTCTGATTTTTTTATTTTCAAGACAGAATGTAGATGAAACCCCCTAGGGTATCATCCTATTACTGTAATTACACAGATACAGGCGTGGAAGGAAGTGCCAGGTTGATTAGAAATGACAGTGAGAGACCTGGCGAGTATAAGAACAGATCTCTGAGCTGACAAAATCAGAAGTAAACAGCATGAACTGTGAGTTAGAACCAGTCCTGCTGAAGAGAATCCTAAAGAGTAAATAGAAGAGAATTGGCCAGTATAAAACAGCATCTGATCAGCAGGCCACGTATCAGTATCTCAGCCTATGCCACTGCGACACCTCCAACCACTCGGAAAGGCATGAGAGCTCACAAGCAGCCTAGAAACTGAGAGACAGACAGACAGACAGACAAACCATTACCATAATCTGTAAGAAACCCCCACAATGACAAGCCAAGGGAGGGTCAGTGACTCAGGAACCACATGCAGTTATAAAATGAGGCAGGTGCCTGGGAGACTCCCTTTCTTCTGTTTATGCCTTAGTCCCTTCTGAGTATCTCTAGTTCAAAATATATTGAAGAACTTGAAAGCTAAGAAGCAACAGCACTAAAAAGAGGGATGACTGGTGGTGACAGAGTACATTCAAGATGGCGTAGCACGAACAAGTGAATTGTGGTATATTCACGCAATGAAATTTCGGCAGCTCTGAGGATCAGTCATGCTCAACTATATGTAGCAAGGAATACAGATGGGTCACACAAGCATGATGTTAAGAGAAAGAAACTTGGCACAAGAGTTCATGTCACGTGATTCAACTGACATAAAATACAAAAGCAGGTCAAATGAATGTGTGTGATTGAACATCATGGGTGCTAGACAGAGCATACTACCTGGGAGGGAACTTGTGGGGTACTTTCATATTCTGCTTCTTAATCAGGGTGCTAGTTACATGGATATGCTCAGTCTGTGAAAATTTGTGGAGCTAGACATTTGTGTTATGTGTGCTTATCTTTATTTACATTTTACTTCAACAAGGAGAATTTAAATGTAGTACATCTGTAGCAACATTTAATGGAAGATAATATCTTTGCAGCCTATTCCCGGAAACAAGGCATGACATGCGTTCAATTGTAAGAATTAACAATGACTATAATTGGCTAAAGCTCTGTCATGAAAAGAGGTTACATTTTTCGCAATTGTAGCAATTTAGTAGTCTGTAGACTTTTTTATTACATTAAACTCAGTATAGCATTCCATGAATATCACTGTTTTGTGAATTATCTCCATGAAGTAGTAGACGAAACCTTTAGTTAGCCATTTGTGGATAATTGAATTTTTCTACAAAATCTTTTTCTTATCTCTATTGAATTTATTGG
>VMDR010010903.1:0-29682 GCA_007922815.1 Macrotus californicus
TAAAAGTGTAATATACCATGAGCAAGTGCAATTTATTCCAGGAATGCAAAGGCAATTAAATAACAAGAACTCCAAGAATATCATATATTCATATGAATAGAAATAAAGGGAAAAATTATAGTTTTTCATCTATAGATATTAAGAAGATGTCATAATGTCAATACTTGTTTAAATTTGAAATACTCATAAGATAGGAATTGATAAGAATTTTTTAACATGATCATGTATACAAAATCATATAAATTTATTGAATGCTGGCTGGCATTTGGGTAGAAAGATACACTTTGGTCTGACAGCCAGCATCTTAGTTAACAGGGAAGCATGAGATTTTTCTCACAAAAGTCATAAATAAGACAAGTAATCCAACTCTCTGCATCATGATTTAGTAATGTACTTGAGGTGTTAGCCATTGCAACTAAGCAAGAACAAGTATTCAGAAGTATAATAATTTTAAGTGAAAAGATGAAATATCTCTGACACTCATATGATTAAATTTCTGGAAACAAAACAATTAATATGAAAACTATAGTAATTTTAGTAAAATGACAGTAAGTAAATCTACAAAAGTCATAGTTTTCATATAAATCAACAGTCACAAAAAATGGAAAGGTGGACTTGAATAAGTGGAAAGATAGTACATCATTTTTGTTTCAACAGGATAACTTTAGCTACTGAATTGAAAAGAAGCTGAAAGGGTGAAGATATGATTCAGACTGGATATTTGGAGAGTCACATGATGAGCCAATGAGAAAATGGTGGTGGCATCAGACAGATTAGGGAGAAGTGGTAAGAAGTAGATCCCAGATATCTTTGAAAATCAGAGCTGACAGGATTTGCCAACATGTGTGGAATGTTAGAAAGAAAGAAATCAATTTGCCTAAGCACACCAGCAACAGCTTATTGTATGTCTCCTCTGGATGTTTATCAGTTTGTCTTTTTTTTTTTTTTAAGAGAGAAACTGCAGATTGGAGAACACCATTTCTCACCTATTGGGAGCGGGGGAGTGGGATGGTCATTTTCCCTGCAGTAAAAAGATACCGATCAGATTCTGATTGCCACTGCAACAAATTACCACAAATTCAGTGGCTTAAAATACACAAACATATTTTCTTATATTTATGGAGGTCAGAAATTTAAAATGTGTCCCACTCTACTAAAATTAAGGCATCAGTTAGGTGGGCTACATTTCTTCTGGAGGTTTTAGGGGAGAAAATCTCCCTGCCGTTTCCAGTTTCTAGAAGCTGCCTGCGTTCTGTAGTTACTGGTCCCTTTCATCTTCAAGCCAGCAATGACCAGCTGGTCTTTATCACATCACAACATTAGGAGTCTGCTTCTCCGATGCTAACTTTTCTTCCCTCCTGGTTCACTTATAAGGACTTCTGTGATTACATTGCATCCAATCAGATAATCCAGGGTAATTACCCCACCTCAAGACCCAAATCACATCTGAAAAATCCCTATCATCATGTGAAGTAACCTCTTTGGTTCTAGATATAAGAATATACACATATTTGGATGGGTGCCATTCTGTCTACCAAGGGTGTATAACAAACCAGTTAAGTATGTGACAAGAAGTTAGATCTGAATCCTTTCACCACTTGCTGTGTAAGCTTAGGCAAGTATTAGGTTGGTGAAAAAGTCCCTTTAGTGTTTTCCATCAAATAAAAGGCAGTTTTCATTTTCACCAATAACTTTATTGATTTTGGATATTTTGAGTATGTCGGCTATCTCCCATGTGGTATAACCTTGATTGTTCTCAATTAATCTTAATTTGATAGCTGTCAACTTCAACTGGTCTACCTGACTGTGGAGCATCATCCAGCGAGAAATCCCCAGCATAAAACTTTGCAAATGACTTTTGACATGTTCCATCAGTCACAGCACCTCCTCTATTCACTGAACAAATCTTTTCTTGAGTTTCAATTGCGATTTTACCTTTCTTGAAATAATAAAGCATAATATGTCAAAACTGTTGCACCTTTTCTTCCATCTTCAATATTAAAATGGCTGCACAAAAATTCACTAATTTTGATGTTTTTTTTTAAATGCATGCTGATATGACAGCAGTCACTATACAATCTAACAAAATTGTTTCAAATGAAGTTAAAGATAACTAAGCACTACTAGAGTCGTGTTACAGAAAAAAACAAAGGAACTTTTTGGCCAACCCAATACTTGTTCATTCTAACCTTGCATTCCCTCACAAATAAAATGGAGATGCTAATTGAATCTACCTCAAAGAGTCTGTGGGTGTGTTTTTGCTTTATAAAATAACACCTGTAAAGTACTGTGCATGGTGCTTGGCACATAGAATAGGCTCAGTATATATCGGCCACCGTAACAATACCACTAAGGGAAACAGCAGTAAACTGCAGAATTATCAAGCTGATCTGGCAGTCCCATCACTCTTCTGACTTCTACTCAATTAACAGTCACAGCTTTCATTTCCCAGCTGAGACAGTTTTGGATTTTTATCTTTGCTCTTCATTCCTTCATTAGTAAAACTTTAAGCTATTTCACTCCATCAGGAATGCGGATGGATCCTTTCTGCTACGAATATCATGACAAGAAAAACCTCCATATTTGAGTCACATACAGTTAAAATGTCAACCATGGTATTATTTAAATTTATGAATGTTTCAAAGAGGAAAGACCTGGGAACAGAAACCTTGAGGAAGCAATTGTGAAATGTCTCAAAATTGACATTTGTACAAGTTATTAAGGTTTTGTTCTCTCAGCTCCACATCCATCCTTCTGGTGTGAGTGTGTGTGTGTGTGTGTGTGTGCACATGTGTGTGTGTGTGAAGCTATTGCTGGCAGTGCAAGTTACTTTGTTCCTTTGCCAACAGAAAGAGCTGAGAAAATTGGAAGTCAGGAGGAGATGAGAAATCATGTAATTGTTCCTGTTTTTGTGAGTTTTGTATCATCCCAGCAAAAGACTCTCACCGTGATGGCGGGAGTGGATTCCAGTTGGGCCTGGTGGAACTTTCAACACTCTCAAAACAGGCCTTATGCTGTCCTCTCAGAGGTGTTGGCATCAGCCATTGTCACTTCCCCCTGAGAGGTTTGAATTCTAGCGCTACCAGCTTGCTTTGTCATGTTTCTGAGGCATCAACACCTGTTTTACAGCATCGCCTCCTCAAAAATCTGCTGCCAACTCCACAGGGCCTCTTCTCCAGCTTCTCGTTTCTAATAACCTGAAAATGTTTGTTTTATTTTTGTATTCCTAGAAATGTTACCTGCGAACACTATTCCTAGGAATGTTACCTACTAACGTTCCTAGGAATGTAATAAATACCTCAGCATTTCCCTTTTGAGTTTAATTTCTCCAAAACACATTCAACTAGTTTTTTATTTTAATTACCTCTGCTAAAATAGCAAGTGATTTCTTTCCTTCTTTGTCATTATATGCCAATCAATATATCAGTCCAATTTTTCTGGGAACATTATGTATTTCTCTAAATATCCTATTATCAAGTCCAAGTTTCTTTACTTCATAGAATAACAATGGATTATTATATGCACAACTAAAGTTTTTAACATAGTATTTTTCGTATGATTTAACACAGCCCTTGAGAAGCCTCTCATCCAGTAAGATACTGATTTCAACCGGGGTGCTGCAGCAGGCACACGGGTGAGCTGCAAGAATGTTTAAAACATGAAGTACCTGACTATTTAGTCAGAGGCACTGACCTCTTTGCCTTTAGATGGTCAAATAAAAACTGACAAGAGCCAACCCAATAATAACGATTAGTGTGAACGAATCAAAATTACACCTATTTTTTGGTCAGATCGGCGAAATATATTTTTTTTGGTGTGCTGCAGAATTTCAGTAACTAGTTTATCTGTACTATGAGATGAAAAAGGTTGAAAATCGCTATAGTCGGACAATCTTGAGGCCCCTGAGAGGGGCTGCCCTGTCGGATCGCTTCTCTCTCATTGCCTATCCATCTCCCTTTCAGCGATCTATGTGATCTGAGCTCAGCTGTACCTTTTCCCCAGCTTCCGGCCCCAAATGTAAGTTTCTGAGTCCCCGCTTTTCCAATGGCACTGATTATTAAGCCTCCAGTCAGCACCCACCTCTCATATCTGGGTCCCCTCTATACCACTTTCACTTAATTTTCGTAGCAATTGTTTCTGGCTCTCAGCCCCCTGAGTTCCTTCTCAACCTCTTACACCTCTTCTGTGGATGTCCCCTTGGCCTTGATCTCTGTTCTCAGGCTTTCCCTCCTAAATTCGTTCCAGCACTGCAGTTCTCATCCTTGTAACTGTTTCTCCAGCAGCAAACATCTCTCAGCCAGCAGTGCCCTCCTCTTGCCTGGCATCCTTAACTCAGCACTCAGCATGGAGCCAGATCCCAAGGCCATGTCAAAGAATGCAGCATAAAGCCTATGCCTGGGGTTGATGAAGGGTCAAACAGACTGAAAGGTGGCATCCTTAGAATAGATGCAAAATGAGCGTATCTCAGTCTTCACACAGCTTCTTTTAATCTCTCTCTCCACAGTTTAACAACTGACACCCAAATATTAACTCCAAAATAAAAAAAAAAGTTTATTTTTAGGAAGTATTCTTATGGGGAACAATGGCTTTCCTGCTACTCCCTTAAGCAGGCTTTTGCTCCATTGTTCTTGCAATGCAGTACTTGAAGATTCCTGCCCTGTTTATTTCCATTTGTATATTCCAACTTTTCTGCCCGTGAGTGTGTTCTCTTCTTTCTCGCATGTCCGCCAGATATCTCAATATTAGTTGCCCCTTTTCTGTTCCCTTTATCTACCTGACAGTTTGTGCTCTGGATTCCTTGGGACATCTGTCACAGTCAGACTCATTTCTTTCGAGTTGCCTCTGGCATTGTAAAACTCTATCTTCTACGTCTGACTGAAGCACTTTTTCTTTTAAGACATGTATTCGTTCTTCTTTTTAACATACATCTTTTTTGCTCTTACCAGTTTTCTTTTAAATGTTTTATTTAAGTAAAAACAAAAATGAATACAATTAAGAAAAATATAAGGAAATAATGAACACACTATGCAAATATAGCAAAAATGATGACAGTATCATGCAAATATCTCATGTGTCATAAAGCATTTTCTGAGCTACAGATACACTACTGTATTAAAGAAAAACAAAAAACATCCTGTTTCTGGTGACTGTTTAATGTTTCCAGTGATCACGGTTTTCTTGTACAATTAACCTAAACTACCACATCAGTACTTTATTTATTCTGATTGTGGAAGACATAAATTTCACAGAAAAAAGTTACTACCTTCTGTCTTTAAAAAATAGTAGGACAGTATTTATTAATTGCTAGTCTTATAGAACATGGTTGGTGCACTATTCACCACTTCTGGGACTTACTAAGAGCTACGTGGTATTCTCATCCATGAGAAGTTTTCAGGTTTCCCTGGAATGGATATCCTCAAAACTAAGATACTAGAATTGATTTTAAGCAACCAAGGGCTTGCCTATAACCTCACAAGTCACAGATCTTATTTCCTATTACTGATACTTGTTCAGTTCTTGCCAACTTAAATATCTCCTGTTGAAAGAAAAGAGGCAAAATAGGTTTGGGTAGCTGTTTTTAAAGAATGTCTGTCTTTAGCAAACTGATTTAATTATTGTTGTTTTTTAAAGTATCTGTAATGTAATGTGTAATTACACTTAAAATAATTTCGGAAATGTAATATCCATGCCCTCACTTTAATGACCATATATGCTAATGTGTCTGTCTGCAATGGCCCTATTTAACCAAAACCACAATCAATTACACTTTTAATTATGTATTTGAAGAGTTCGTATCTGATTACAACTCAATGTCAGGTTCCCTATGAGATTTCATTGCTGGTCTCAGTGTGTTTCTAATGTTTAACCCTAATATTTAATGTCTGTTTAAACCAGTGTTTGCATTCAGGCTGAAATCCAAATTGAGAGTTTCTTTATAGTGGTCTATCCATCCTGGGAAAACTCTACCCACTTTAGAAAGATCTAATAATATCAAGCAAAACGTAAACCTGAACTATATTAATACAGGGGTGGGCAAAAGTAGGTTTACAGTTGTGAGTACACAAAACAGTTATGGCTGCATTATGTATTTATTAAGTGTTACACTGTTCTTATTATTAACCTACTTTTCCCCACCCCTGTATATTCGACACATGTCATAATTCAACTGTGCCTACACAAAACTTGGAAAATATTGTAATTCATCCAAGTGAATAAAGTTAATGCACAAGAAAGGTATTTAACTCAGGCAATGCATAGATACTAATGATTAGCAGTCAGCCGTAGTGGTGGAGAATCTGCCCACCGGATTTAGAGCTTTTGAGTTAAAGTGCTTATCTGTCACATTGTATGTCACTTGGGATAATGCACTTAGTCTCTTTGTGGGGACAATAAAAACATACATGTCATAGCCTTTTGGTAAGACTACAATGGTTTGATATTTATAAATCACATAGAAAATAAGGCTCAATTAGACATGGATGGTTTTCAATAATGTAAATAATTACCATATTGTTTTAATTTAAAATGCCTATATTATATCAATCATTTTGATGTTAAAAGTCACTGGAGCCAACAAGGTGAAGACAATAAAGTGACATTAACAATAATGCACTTGATTCAGTGCTCAGTGAAACCAGGGCAAAAAGGGGTAGTGTCCTTCAAGCAAATATGTATTTACAATGTCTCGCCAAGGTCACAGATATTAAAAATAAGGCACAAAAAATAAAAACTGGTAATATGTATTGAACACTTACTGTAGGCCGGAGCTTGTGACTAATCACAGAAGCACAGCATGCCTCTGATGAAGAAACTGTCCCCACAAACATCAGGAGCCACAGGCTGGGCAATTACACACCTCCCTTAAAGTGACCAACTCCACAGAAGACTGTTACTGGTATTTAAATGCAGACTTTTCAGAGGTCGATGTTCATCCTTTTAAACATTAGACATCAGTATCTGTAGACACAGTGGAATCACTTGCTGAAATGCTGAGGGCGAGGATGGTGGGTCCATCATTGGGTAGGGATAACCAGGACTGAGTCTGAATTCACACAATGATCATGTCCACCAACTGAATTTTTTAAAAATTCATACAGGACTTGGGTCAGCCACTGTATTTCTGCTTTGGAAATACTACTCCTGAAGTGTTAGTTAAGATATGTCCATTGAGAGAACATAGTAGTCTCAAACACTTGTTGGGTTCCTCAAACCTGAAAGCCACATTGCATCAAAGCACCCCTCCCAAGCGGCATGGCTTCAGGAAGTTGCCAGGTTCAGTCTTGTTCTGCACCCTGGTTAAGGAGGGCATGTAACATAGCTCTCTTTCAAACAGTCATGCATCTGGGCAATGTAGCATATATCTCAGGTATTTTCTGTTCCTTTCAATCAATCTCTTGTCACTGCACAAGATTATTGGGGAGCATAAGCATATTACTGAGATCATAAGTCATGACCCTCCAAGCCCGTCACCAATTTTTACAAGTGGACATCCTCGGTGGTCCCTCTGCGACCTCTACCCCCTGCCCAAAGTCCCCAGAGGGCTCTAAATACTTGGGTTCAAGAGGTCTGACAGTTAACTCTGACAGCCAGAACATTTGACAAATGATGACTCGTACTTCCTTTAGGAAGTTGGATAACATACACTTAACATCTTTGGAAATTATTTATTTTACAACATATATTCAAGCCATAGATATTCCAGATAAATTTGGGCCTTTTCTTAGCATAAAAGCAAATGAAGAAAAGGCTGATAGGATAAACTAATACACAGGATTTCATCTAACATGTTTATCCGCTGGAAGTCCTCTTGGGATGACGGGCAGGATTTTGATGCAAAATAACTTATGCATCAAAAATATGTGGATTAACCTGAAGGCTGCTTAGGAGTGAGTTGAATGCATGCAATCTTGCTGAACTAGTCATTTTAAAACAAATCTTTCTTGTTGAGATTTTCACCATCATTTAAAACACTTGAGTAAATTAATTCGAATCATCATCTCCTGCAAGTCACCCACCATTACGTGACACCTCCGGCTACATCACCCAGATGCGGAAGAAGATCCATGTCATTTTATTCCATGCCCTTCCTCTGCACAAATGAAGGAACTCACTTCATAATGATGCATCGCTCACAGGCTCTTAGTCACTACGCAGCGACTGTAGTCAGCACGGATTGCCCTCATTCTGAGGTTTTGCACAGTGACTTTGTGCTATCATATCTTCCGAATGAGAAGAGTTATTGTCAAATTCATTATCTCAGCAGGGAATGTTTGTGATGATGAAACTGTCAGGCTTTATTAAGTTGTTCACGCTTCTTCCGTTTTATTAACATGACCCAATTCAGCCTCCCTCAGATCATAATGCATTTTGATTTTAACTCACTTTAAAAGTGAGTCAATTGGATTTTTAAAAACCTTGTTGATTTAAAGTTATTTTAACACTTCCTGATATAATATCTTATATTTTAGTAAAAGAAAATAATTGAGATCTTCTCAACTCTGCTACCGTAAAGAAGAAAATGTAAGAAAGTAAAAAAAAAAAAAAAAGTCTGACAAATGTAAAAGTAGCACTAGTTCATTTACTTTTTCTTCCAACTATTAACTTTTTCTGCCATTCTTAAAAATCACTAAATCATTAATTCTCAAATCCCAACCCTGGCCTAATCCAAGTTACTTTAAGTCCATCCATTGGGCTGGGCCTTGACAGCAATGCTATCACATTTGATACAAGTAAGAGGAGCCTAGGAAGGTCAGCTAAGAAACAGACAATCCCTGTAGAACTGACAGCTTTTATGAAACATGATTCACGCCATCCCATTTTTATGCCATGCTTTCTGCTAACGCATCCAGCTACCACCTTGCTCCATCCTCATTTTGCATTAAGATTTACTCCAATGTCCTCTGACACACACAGAATGCTAGAGGCAATATCTTAGCAACAATTTAGCGTGTAATCCTGAAATGTGTGATAGTGCCTCCAAGGAACTCACAAATAAACAAAATAAATAAAACTAGTGTCTCCAACATAATTTTTAAGTTGCTCTGAATAAATTTTAAATTGAAGTTGAAATTCTGAATAACCTTCATCAGATAAACAGCACTGTTATTGATAGGTAAGTCCCCAGGTGAGCTCCAGATACACCTAAAATATACCATGCCTTGGTACTAAAAAGCACAGTAATGAGAAGCTGTTAAATACTAATCAAAAGTTAAAAATAAAATTGTTTAAGATTGATTTTTGCATATGTCTTTAATATCCATCCTGGAAGGAAAATTAGTTTTAACTACAGGTACGTGAGGTGGCAGATAAATCAAAGTCACAGGAGGACTTCTGGACATTTAAAATTGCAGAGCCACACCACACCTAAGTTAGGTAAAAACCTTACACCTTCTGCATCCCTTGCCTTTCTGTTCCTCAGAGTTAGACACTGACACTCTCTATCAATAGTCTTAGTTCAATTAAGTTCTCCCACGAATTCAGGAATCATAGCTTCAGCTCCCTTGTCTCAGTTCATTGGGATTTTGAATAAAGCACTACACAGGACCAATCATGACAGAGAAACTTCTCATCACTCCAGAAAACGCCTACTAGGTTAATAAGTTCCAAGAACCCATGGTTTGGGGGACAGTCTTGGAAAGTCCTGCTACACTTTAAGCATCTTGCCCCTCCTCCTGCATTGTTTCTGTCTTAGTATGTGTTTAAAAACTGTATCCAAGACCCCAAGCAAGAGACTTCATGTAAGTATCAACTCACTCAGACAGAGCGTGGGAGCAGGTTGGACTTTGGTGGGTTGGCCAAAAAGTTTGTTTGGGTCTTTTTTCCCATAAGATGGGTCTAGTAGCACTTAGCTGTTTTTAACTTCATTTGAAACAATTTTGTTAGATTGTATAATGATAGCTGTCATATCAGCATGCATTAAAAAAAGTTATCAAAATTGGTGAGTTTTTGTATAGCCATTTTAATATTGAAGATGGAGGAAAATGCGCAACATTTTGGCATGTTATGTGTTATTATTTCAAGAAAGGTAAAAACGCAACGGAAACACAAGAAAAGTTTTGTGCAGCGTATGGAGAAGGTGCTGTGACTGATCGAGCATGACAAAAGTGGTTTGCGAAGTTGCGTGCTGGAAATTTCTCGCTGGATGATGCTCCACAGTAGGACAGACCAATTGAAGTTGATAGCGATCGAGTTGAGACATTAATTGAGAACAATCCATGTTATACCATGCAGGAAATAGCCAATGTACTCAAAATATCCAAATCAATAAAGTTATTGGTGAAAATGAAAAATGTGTCTCTTATTTTACGGAAAAACCGCACGGTCTTTTCGGCCAACCCATACATGTAGTCGATCGCACTGGCTCCAAACACCACACTGTGTGAGAAGATTTCTATCATGTTCTGTTCTGCCCAGCTATTGTCCCTGCTATGCCCTTGACATTTAGCCTTGGACTTTCAGTCATTGGCTATTCCCCTAACCGTAAGAATTTATTAATGCAAAACCATATTAGCACTCCAAAATGAACCTCTTTCTGACATTATCTCCAGCTTATAAATTCTTTGACTGTTGTCCCTGCCCAGTGGATTGAAGCTGTGCTATGTTCTGCCTGCTCTCCATTATTTCATAGCTAAAATTAAACCTATCATGCAGAGCTGATTCACTATGACGAAAAATTTAAGTAGAGGACTTTACTATTCTACTTGATGAAATATATCTCCAAAAATGTTACTACTTTTAGAGACTGTTTAAATGCTCCCTGTTTTTACTTCTGGTAGGCTTTGTAGTATCCTTATTCTGAAAATATCCTATGTATGAAGTCTGTCCAGAAGGTATCCAGCCATGTAATATGAAAAATAGAGACCTTTATCGAAGAAGATACAAGATACAAGAAACATTATGTGCTTCAATCCCCTTCAAAGTAGGCACCTTGGGACCTCACGCAGTTCTCCCCATCACCATCAGCTGCCCTATCATATTTCCCTGAATCTAATCAGTGGTCTGAAATCTTTTCCCTTTCAAAGGTGATTTTAGCTTAGGGAAAAGCCAGAAGTTGCAGGGCACCAAATCTGGGCTGTAGGGTGGCTGAGTCACCTGGGTGATTTGATGTTTCGCAAAAAAACTCTGCACAAGATGTGATGCCTGAGTGGGCGTGGTGTCATAAGGAAGCTGCCAATCACCAGTTGCCCATAGCTGCAGCCTTCTGAATGTCTGTATGTATATGATGGAAAACTACTCTGAATTAAAGATAGTTCCCTATTACATTTGAGCCCTAAAATTTCATTCATATGCTGAAAGTAGATTGCCTTTCAATTCATGAAACAATATAGATACTACCCTATAAAAATCTATGATTATAAAATAAACTACAAAATACATCTGGGTGCTGTGTATAATATGTTTATGGCACATTTTTTTAAATATATGACTAGAATATAAAGAGGAAAAGGTAAACAGATATTTTTCAGAGCCCAAAATCTAAAACAGGAAGGAGTCCAGACAGGTAAGCTGTTGAAAACCTAGGGACATATGCAAAGACCTCGAAGCAGAGACAAAAATTTTTGTAATGCATGTTAAATGCCTTAACCCATGTCATTATATGTCTTAGATGATTAGCTCTGAACACAGTGTTTACATTTGTCATGTTCCTATAACTTACAAACTGGCCATCAACAGAGCTTATGCCTAGTGGTTCAGCCTGGTGCAAGAGAGGTTTGAAGATGAGTTAAGAAAATAGCCAAAAAGCATGAGGAGTAACATTCATAAAATGTGTGCTTGTATGTGTACAACTAATTTTCATTCAATAAGCAGTTGTATTTGGGGAAGCTCTTCAATTCAATCAGATGAACAGTATGATTTTAGTCTCAGCCATTTTCCTACAAACTTGGCATGGAACACAAGTCATCTTAGAGCACATTCAGTTCTTCATTAACGCAATTTCATATTGTATGACTCTGTATCATTTTCACATAATCAAATACACAACGAGACTGTTAATTTAGTTGGAATTTTTAGCGGAGGCACTAGTATCACCCCTCGCATATGATAATTCATCAACTGTAATCATATCTCAGATTTGTTGCTTTATGAAGGATAGACTTGTCTGATCTTTAACTTCGGTTGGTACATGACTAGGAAAGAGATTGCATCAGGCTTTTGTTTTTTGTTTTTATGTTTAATATCATAGAGAACGTCAAGTTTAATTCTCTCTCCACATACCTATGCACTTTTGAAAATAATGAGCCTATTGTCATGCTGATAATCCTTGAATAAACAGAAAGAATTATATCAATAAATGTAGCTGCAACATTGTTTGTTGAGTAAGGAAAGCTTTGTCCTGCAGCATCTACTGGTGAAGTCAGACACATTCAGTGAGCGGGGGTGGGAGAGGAAGCAGGTTCGTGCCTGAAGCCCTTGGAGGTAGGGCGCTGTCATTTTTGTCATCCAAATGGGACTCTATTGGATTCAAAATCCCCAGTGATTAGATCTCTGCATCTCAACTCTGCTTAGTTTCAAGCGCTGCTCTGAAAACTTGTATGATAATTAGTTTCAATACAGTTATAAGCTTTTATTTTTAAATGGCCATGTTTAATTTACTCGACAAACTGAAATATGCCTGATCTCTTACCAGATTGTGTCATAATAACAGCTGCTTTTTAAAATCTCAACTGGGACAGTAGTTAAAAGTCCTTGAAAAGTAAATGACATACATTCAATTAAGCTAAAGAAATAGCTAAAACAACTACTATTTAGTGGGTTTTTAATTAGATGACTTCTATTAAATTAGTGGTCTAACAGGGATTTCACGACCTCCCAAGATAGTGCTAGTTAGGAATGAGACCATAAAAAATTCCATTTAACTTCATCTTCTGAGAGCATGCTCACAAGCTGGGCATTTCTCTGTCATCAAGCATCCATATATTCATACCTGGCATGACACCATTAATTCCCTGAATAATGCTCAAGAGGAAATACAAGGTAGATTATCCTGAGGTGGTAAATCAAAGTGACAGACTTTCTGATCGTGAGACACAATGATCTCTACTAACATCAGCGACAGAGTGACTTGAGACCTTAATTAAAATTTCTTCCTTGCTTGAAAATTTCTGAGGCACAAACAAGAAAATTTATCCTCTTCACCATGGGGGACATTCTCAGTCTCTCAGTGGATCTTCCTTGTATTTCAGTAAAAGGCCTTTTGTGTGTTTTGCCCATGTTTGTCTTATTAGTCGTACTCCTATTGACCACTGCTGCCAAATCTGTACGTTTCTATACTAATCTTCTTATTATTTTCCAAATCGTAATGTTCTATTTCTTTGCAGTTTCTTTCGCTGCCTGGGATGAGCTTTCATGTGATAAACTCTGCTCATCATTTCAACATTGATTTAGTATAATCTTCCCCACGACTCCTCGCAAGACCCCAAGTACTCCTTCTACTAACTCTCCAGCCCTGACACAGTGAACTTAAAGTTTTTATTTGTTAATTCCACCCAGTAGACCCATATCGTGCTGATCACTCTATGCTGTAAATGTCTATTTCATACAATAGATTGTGAGATTTCTTCGGTCAAGGATTTCATACAATTCAGGTACTTATCCCATGACTTCTACTACACATGCAAACGCTGAAGTAAACTAACTCTTCATCGTATTCACTGTCTTATTCTTCCCACAGCAGCCTTGTCAATTATTGATTCACTCCTTTAGGTACCTAGAACAAACCAGACTCACACATACACGCAGGGGTTTGTATCAAAGCAAAAAAAAATCATGGGCTCTCGGCTTTTGTACGTGGGTCAATTCTTATTTCTGCCACCTCTTATGAATAGGGCAAAAGTAAGATAAATTTTTAAAATCTCTGTCTCCTTGTCTGTCAATAGGGCTCTGAGCTATGTTTGCTTCAAAGGATTATCTTGAGCAGCTAAATGATCAATGTGACAAAATGTTGTTGGTCATGTGACCAAAATGTTTTTAGGTACACATTTCCAGGCCCTTTACAGACATCACCTGGTTGGATGGTCACTACAAACCAAGGCAATGATGCTTTTGTCATTGCTATTTACTAATGAGTGAAGTGATGCTTACACAGATCAGGCACTTTACCTCAGGACAGATAAGGAGACTAATGCTGGAAATCAAATTTTAGCTATCAGAATACAAAATAAATAAATAAATAAATAAAAAGGACACTGACACAAAAAGATCCTCGATCACTACATGCAGAAGAGCAGCCTCCGCAGTACAGTGTTCATTGTTGAAGCTGAAACATCCTGAGGCTAGAAAACTACAGACCTGCTTGAACTACTTGCCCCATAGTATCACTTAGGGCTTATGAACAAAAATAAGTAGCTGTGCCTTTCTTAAAAAGTAATTTATCATATGTAATAAGCAGGTGGTATTTTCTTGGCACACATCCAGGAGAGAGGAAGAAATTGGTAAAATAATCTGAGAAATATAATCATGATTTGTGTATTAAGTTATTAAAAATATGAACTAAAGGTCATCATTCAATTTGAATTTTTTTCCACAAGGGTAACTTGGCATTAATAGGTGAAGAGACATTTCTGGCTGATTAAAGACCAAAAACATCTGTTTAGCTGCACATTTTCCAAGTCCACAGACACTGTACTGTGTCTGAAGGTCTAAGTCGATTTCCAAACCTCCTGTTCTTACTGCCCCTGTGCCTGGGTGTTCTCTCTTCACTTTTCCCTTCGAATGTGCTTCCTTTCCTCATAGACATTCCTAGTGCATGTGCTGGGCATACACAATTATATCATCTTCCAAATTCTACACTCAGATCGCTGAATTATACTTGCATGTAACAACTTAGAATAGCAGAGTGAATACTAATAGTGAGTGCTTCCCTTTATTTTTACTTATCCTATACCATTTATATTGCTAACCATTTATAAAATTCTATTTATTTTACGATCCTTCAGTCCCAGGAATTGTTATTATCATCATTAGAAATGAAGAAATTAAAGCCTGATGTCCCAAGATCAAGCACCTGAAAAGCACATAGCTGGTGTCTGAGCTCTGGCATGTTCTCACTCCAAAGTAGAATTGTTACATTTTATTGCCTCCCAGAATGACCCACACTCACCATATTCAGTAAGCATGCACTGAGCAAATCTGTGCTACAATACGACATTCATTGCTGGGGATTAAAAAACCATAAGATGCAGTGATTTGGAGAAAGAAATCTGGACATCCAAGTAGAGGAGAGGAAAGGATGAGCTAAAGGTAAGTCAGACACTGTGAAAAACACTCCAGAACCTTATCCAACTGGAATTTGGAAACATTTTCCCACTTATGAGAGACAAATCCATATGTCACTGAGAGCTACTTTTCTCCTCACTTTTGGTAGCTGTGCAAAGCTCAACAAAATTGAGTTATTTCAATGGAAGAAAAGAATGAAAGCAAGCACTGGGCTCTGAAGACACTCTATTCTAAACAGGGCTATGCCCTTCACTAAAAAGCTTCCATTGTTGCACCATTTTCTAGATTATCCTTGACCCCTCATGGATATGTAGGGAGTTCTCCACGAAAACCTTCTCTACAGCGTGTCCAGTCCAGACTACACACTCCTCTTTGAGGCAGTAAGAGCTGGGAAGATCACATACATTCTGTTATATTTCTCCTTGTAAATTTCCCCTCAAAAATATAAGTTAAAATTGTTCCACAGGGGACTAGTCATATCTATGTTTGTGTTTTGTGTATGTGTGTGTGTGTGTGTGTGTGACCCACTTCAGCAGGACAAAATAATTTTCTACTTTAAAATGTACTATACTATTTCACACCATTTCATACTGTACTACTTCATACTATTACGTAGCATTATTGTACACACATTGCCTTCCGTACAAAAAATAGCCTAGCAAAGTAAGTGTTATTAACATCCATGTTTTCCAATGAGGACTATAAAGTTTGAGAAATTATGTTAACTTGTCTATATTACATATTGAGAGCTTGTTTGACACCAGAATGTGGTGATACAGCTGCTGTAATATACGTGAACATACCTTTGTCTTCATGGAGTGAGCAATACATAACGACATTTTGTGAGGTATTACAGAGCAAAATAAATAGTACTTTGAGAAATCCGAACAGTGTTCCATTTAGAGGGTTAAAATAGGTGTAACTCAGAAAGTGACAGCTGAGAAGAGACCCTGACTATAAATAAAATCAGGAAGATGGACTGTATGGAGGAAAACAATGTGGGGAGAGACACTAGCTAATTAAAGTTCTCAAGGTGGGGAATTTCTGGCAAAGGCAGGAAAATTTAAAAAAAAAAACTCATGTAACTGGCGTCTACTGGGAGACGGGAGCACGGCATGAGATGGAATTGAAATCATAACAAAGGAACTCTTCATACACGGCTTTACCTACAATTCTGAGGATTACTGATTGTATTTCTAAGGATAATAGAAGGATGATTAAAAGTTTTAGTGAGCAGTAATAAGATCAACTTTGCATTTTAACAGCCTCATTCAAGACGTTCCATGAGGACATAACCAAGGAGCAAGGATTTGGGACCAGGTCTGTCCAGCTCCAAAGCCTGGCTCTGTTCATCACACTTTACTGCCTCCAGCACCCATCATTGTATTTGCTTTTCAGAGTAAACCTGTGGAATGGAAAGTGCAGAAATTATCATTTACTTTGTATACATATTGAAACCAGGATAAAAAAAGATAAAGGTGGTCAGAAGGTAGACACTTTCAGTTATAAAGTAACTAAGTCCTAGAGGTGCAATGTGCAGTGTGGTGCCAACAGTTGATAATACTGTGCTGCTTATTTGAAAGTTGCTAAGAGAGCTGATCTCAAAACTTGTCATCACAAGAGAAAATATGTGTAACTCTGGGTGGTGATGGATATGAACAAGACTTAATTCAATCATAATTTTGCGATATGTTCCTACATCAAATCACCGTGTTGTATACCTAAAGCTAATACAGTGTTGTATGCTAATTATATCTCAAGGAAAAGGAAAAAGAGAAAAGCAGAAGTCCAAGATCATCATTTTTATTTTATTTTTTAATTGAATTTGTGGGGATGACATTGGTTACTAAAATTATACAGGTTTCAGGTGCACAATTTTACAATGTATCACCTGTACATAGTATTGTGTGTTCCCCACCCCAAGTCAAGTCTTTCTCCATCACCATTTATTCCCCCCTGACCCCTTCTATCTCCCCACCCCTTCTCCCCCTGGTAGTCACCATTGTGTTGCCTGTGCCTGTGAGTTTTTTTCTTAATCCCACCACCTTTTTTACTCAGCCCCAAGGTCTTCTTTAGTGACACCATAGGGTTAATGAGGTAATGAGTAATGTCTAACAGTTGCTATGGGCCTTCCAAGTGTCAGGTTCTGTTATCCTTAATCTCAGAGTAATTAGGCTTTACTCTCAATTATCTGAAGAGGAAGCTATGATACACACACAAATAAGTATCTTCCCCAAGTTCAAATACCATTATAATTCTAGAGCTTAAATTTATGATCACTACCCCTTCTGGGTTTACCATACTGTCCTGGACCATTCTTCAGCAGTATGAAATTTGTATCAGCTCCTCTTGTCTACCTAGAAGCTGAATGGCATGTTTTATTCTTTCTTGTACAACAGTATTGCATGAGAGTATGATCGATGTTTACAGTAACCATCATTAGATGGATTTGCTAAAACATAACAGTAAGTGGACGCTTAGAGTATGCTGTAATTTTTGTCCATATTTTACTGGTGTTTACCACAGATAATAAATAAGTATTCACGGTGATGATAAAATAGTACAATATTATGACTGAGTATAATATAAAATATCCAGAAAGGTCCTTGTACACAAACAGTAGACTATATATAAATATTTTCACTAAACCTCCTAGAAATGAGAACAAAGCAACCCTTCTGAAATACACACTACACTACTGTCAAAGTAAGCATGTTCTGTGAAGTTATATGCCCCACCATTTGTTAGTTTAAATTAGCATATACTTTTTGGCTTCTCTCAATGAGAAATACGAATTTTTTGCCTACATATGTGGATATTCTCTAGGTATTCAATAAATGCTTCCTGATTTTTAAAATATGTAAATCTATAAATTATTGCTTCAGTGCATTGATACTATATAATGTGATTGGATGTTTGACTCAGCTTAAAATTTATCAGAACAATAAATGCTACAATTTTATGTATATATATTGCATGTAAATTTCATTAAAATTAATTTAAAGTGCTACTTTTTATTCATAGAATAGATATTTAGATGTTGAAACAAGTGCTGGTGTCTCCTGACTTTGAAAGCAATCACCCCCTAGTCTGGTATGGCCTTTCTTGAACTACTCTAAAATCACCTTCCGTGGGACTTCTATTGAGTAAAATTAAAAGTACTTACTTTTTCCCAGTTGTTCAGGTTTTCCCTAACTTACAGATCTTTGCATTTTAATTGGCAGAGATGTACCAAAAAAAAAAAGTGGGGGGGGATAAAAATCATGTACTGAAATGTTAGAATCTCTAAGCCACAGAATAGCAATAATGTGGTTATAGAAAAAGATAACTCCTGTTTTAAGTGAACCAAATAATAGGAAGAACATCACCTAAAGATGGCTACTCTCAGCTTTCCTATGTTCTTTTTCCTTTAGTGTGGTGTCTGGCATGTGGTATTTGAAGAATGATACGTATTTAAGAAAATTAAAATGTAAGGGGGAGAGGGTGGTTAAACAAGGAGACCTCGAATCTGGTAGACATTCATTCTGGACCAGTTCTATTTCCGACTTTAGTGATGACATGTTTGCAGCCTGTGACTTCTTTATACTGACAAAATTTTATATCTTAGCACTGGCTATAGAAATTGGAACTATCCCTGGTTTCATAAATAATGTACCAGCTGGAGCATGATGTAAACCTTCATTAACAAGATTGGGGCATGGTATTCAATAAACTTTTCCAATCACTGGTTCATTGTCTGTCAATTTCAATTTAGCCAGAGCTATTTTTAGCTAGGGAGAAAATTGTTTTATATTGGCAGGGTTCTTGGTGGTGGTGGTCATGCCAAAAGTCTTAATTAAGCATCAAAAAGCAGTATTATTTATATGTGCTTTAAAAAATGTAGTTTGGGCTTCAGGCAAGTAACACTATCAATTTTCTTGAAGATCTTATAATTTATGACAAAAATAAAAAAAGTCTCTTAGAAAATAATTTTTCATGGTTTTCTTTTCAAAATTATATTTTCTATATCTTAAGATCATGGTACATGAAGTAATTCATTCATCCATGGGGTCAATACTTGACTTATTCTTTAAGAGAAATAGCCAACAGAGATGAGCTCACTACAGAAATTACAGTTTTGGTGAACACTGAAGTCAATGATTTTAACAGTTTCTTGAGTAGTTTCCCTAGGGTTTTTGTCACTATGCTTCTCCTTTCCTTGTGTAACTCAAGAGGTTCTTAACCAGAGACCAATTAATACTCCTAGAGGAACGTGAATACCCTAGTACAGAATACAAAATTTTGGATGTAGGAGTCATGGATTTACATTGATTCTCAAAACTGTTATGTGTAATAACAATAAAAAATTAATAAATAGTGCTCTAAACCCTTTTCTAGGGTATTTTAAGCACCTATGTGGTTTTAATGAATATACTGATACCTCCTAAAGGCATACAAAAGAAGAGCACTCTAACCTTAATAACTGCTACAGACCCTCAGATGAAAACACTGAAAGCAGGTACCCTACTATGTTTGCTACCCCATCTTCTACACACCAAGAAAAATAGATCTGCATCTCTTTCCCCTTCACTCATCTCATGTACATACCTGTCAAGTTGTGGTATGATTTTACATGCATGACAAATCTACCCTTTTTTCTTTATTATCACTCTCATCGCTTTAATTCAAGTCCTAAAATATTCTTCTGCCAGGACCAATGCAATTGCTTTCAAATTAGTTTCCTTGAGTGGTATTTTCTCTTAAATCCGATCTCCATAGAGTTATCTGAATGATAATAATATAAACCTGACCATGTCATTTCTTTGCTAATTATGTCTTCATGGCTCTCCCTACTTAGAGGATAATCTGAAATAAGTTTCCCAGGGTCGGGACACCCCTGCCTACCACACTGTCTAAATGGCAGTCTTTACCAAATTTGTTTACGTCCCATCTCTATCTTCTATCAAGTCTTAATACAAACCTGGTTCTTCTGTTACTTCAAACTAAAGGGCATTTCCTGATGATGATCTTTCTCTACTCCATATCTTTGCCCATGACATTGACTTTATTATGGTCTTCCTTTGCTTGAGTAGCCTGGTACAAACACCAAACATCATTGTCCTGATCATCCTCCTTTGACAGCCACATCTGAAAACCTACTAAGTGCCTTTTCCTTATGTTTCCACATGAACTAATTCAAACCTTCACTGCACTACCTACAGTGTAGAGAGTACCTGTTCCCTTCCCCAGCAAACACAGGTTCTTACAGTTAGGCCTGGTTTTTATCCATCTTTGTTTCAACAATGTCTGCTGCATAGACATGACTTAATAAATATGTTTGGGAATAATGAATGAAAATATAGGCGCATACAACACATAGGCGTAATGAAAACATTTTCCTGAGGAAATCTTAGTTTTATCCTTCACAAAAGATGACCCAAGCCATTGTCTCTGAGGCAGATATCTTGGATTCCTTCCCAGATAGGTCACTCAAGTAGAGATACGAAATACCAAATCCAAAAATTTGTATCTTCCTTGCAAGCATGTAAGCATACTCATGTGTTTACCTTCAACTTTTACCAAACTGAAGCAAAGACCAAACTAGAAAAATCTGCATTTTACAACCCACCTTCCCTTCCAGCCCATGTAATAAAGATATTGACACCACTGCACACATGCACATGCATGAACTTACGTATGCAGACAGGTGGAGGAGCGATCACTGTTTTTGTTTCTTTCTGTTTCCTTTTTCATTTTAGGGACTTTGCTCATTTTATTTAGGGCTAGGAGAGTCCAGTTAAATTTTGCAAAGCCAACAATTATGAAAAACAAATTTTGAGTAATGTATTCTGGTTACTTTTTATAAATATCCAGGCAATTTACTGACTTACAAAATACACTGAAAATGTAGGCTTATCAGGAGAAACTATTTTCTGACCTCTTCATTTCTTATCAGACGCTTCCCTGAACTTTTAAATAGCATTGCCATTTCCTACGTGCTCAGCAGTAATTCTAAGAGTAAAGCACTGTCTCTTAAAACTTGCCTTTCATTCTCAGTTCTCATTTTTGGGAGGAGCACGTGGTTTTAAATTAAAATGTATGACAGTAGTTAGAAAAACTATTGATACCGACAAAAATAGCAATAATAGAAAGTTGGTTTTTTCCACCTATCATGTCTGAACACAATCCAGTTTGCAAGATTTTCTTTTCCTAAGGACAACTACCCAGCAGGCTTTACACTGGTGCATTCTGGGAACATAAATTGAAGTTGGGCATTTACAACACTGCACAAAGTGTCTAATTCCTGTAGGACCCAGGGCAAAGCCTCATCGGAGATTTGCATAATCTTCACTAGTAAAGGATCACTCAGAAGCAGAAGCTGTAGGAACTCTCTGTGAAGGCTTGTCTCATTCACTGGGAAATGTGAACTTTGCATTTGTTTAGATTTAATAATAAAATGGCATTAAACCATTATTACCATGTCTAGGAATGCCATGAAATTACCATATCTATGAAATTCTGTCATATGCTAATTTGACTTAACCGATATTTATTAGTTTGGTTTATTGAGTAACCATGCCCTGTGCTCCCGTTCTCTGCCAGGCACTGAGCTGTGTCCTAGTGTTGCAGAGGTTAATATGAAACAGACTTTATGCTCCAGAATCTCCTATGCTAACAAAGGAGAATGTTTTTAATTTTACATACACACACACACCAAAGTGTGCTACTACATCAATTGAAGTACGGAATGAGCCCAGAATGAATTCTTATTAAATAAACAGGGAAAATTTTATGATGAAAATATTGAGGTCTCGAAGGTAGATAACGGGTTCACTGAGCTACATTGTCTAGGGGAAATTGGATAACAAAGCATTTACCAGACACTTTTGGAAAAAGCATACCAGTAGAGAAAAGATTCTGTGAATAGATAGAGAGTCAAAAACTCTGTAATTTTTTAAACAAGAAATGTGAGGATGTTGTTTTTGAAAAAATATATACAAAGTTGAATGCTGGAAGGTAGGGCTGAGTGCGAGACAATGGGCAGATAAGAGTGAATTTCATGTAACAAATAAAAACAGAAGATTAGTTCTTATTATGTGTGGTAAAGGGAGTCATTTATTCTATACAGATGTTAAAATTTTGATTCTTTAACAAAAAGAAAACCGAATATGTTAAGCACAGAAATGACATGTTTATATTTATAGTTGAGATAAATTATTTAACCATGGTATGGAGAATTGTCTGAAGAAAGGAGGGAACACAAGCAGAAGCAAAACCTAGAAGCCTATTCCAAAAGTAGAACCTAGATGTAGCAGCTTAAAATGGTAGGATAGGAATTAAAGTAAAGCTGAAATCTAATAGAATTCTTAAGTAATTGTATGCAACATCACAAATATATTTGTCATCTAATTGAATTTACCACCATCAATAATTATGTTTTGGTTAAAAAAAAAACTTATGTATGGCTCGGTTCACAAGTTGGGCAATTTTTAGGATAGACCCTCCCTCACCCCACAAGTGACTAAAAGAACGGAAACAGAGAAGGGTGTGAGGACTGTGGGTGGGGCTCTGACAATCACTGAAATAACTGACCAGGGCGTCTCAGCTGCACTTCGACGAACAAGGAACTAAAAGAGGTTCAAAAGTTTGAGACAAGTAAGAAAAGGACTCGAAGGCCCAGTGAATTAAAATAAAAAGTGGAATAAAAACATGCAGGAAAGGACCGGCGGGATAGAGATTTGTGTTCCCATACTGAGATGTTTTCATTTAACTTATGAGCAATGGAGAAATTCCAGGTGATGACAAAATTCTGAAAGTAAGATCTGAAAGTAAAAGTACCAGGATGAGAAAAATCAATAAAATGTGTAAAGCTAGATTCATGGATGTGTCATCCAAGCAGCTTCTCAAAACCTTATGAATATGGCACAAGCTGAGCAGAAGGACACCCTAATCCTGATGTCGAAATGCTCTACCAGGGCAAGCACAGCAGCTCTTGCCTCAGATTGCTCTGGAGCAGCGTTTGAGTGACCGCCCGCCTTTCCGAATCTGTAGCTAACTACCACCAGCCAGAATGTGCATAAACAGGCAAGTGAGAACGGGAGAAGCACGTTATGCAATTTAAGAAGAGGCAGGCAATGTCCTTCAAGTTCATTTAGATTACAGAACCACATGCTAAATTGTCTTGTTTTCTCAATTAATGAAATTCTCTAACCCATCCCTCTGAGAGCAGCTACTTTTTTGTTTCCCCAGAGCATCAGATGAAAAGGGATTAAGGAAGTGCAGAATAAAGACAATTTTGTTGTGAACTGAAAACACCCTCAGAGGAATGATCATGCCTGGTACCCAGAGGGACAAGGGATTGATGGTTTCTTCTTTTGAAAAACTGGTTAGCGCCATGGAGAAAGATTAAAGACAGAAAAACCCTTTTCCTGCTGGAAGAAAAGAAACAGAAGTACATGACTGATTGGGTTACAGTCATTTAAAATTTCCTCATGAAAGTATTCAATCATTTAGTCAACAAATACACATTGAGAACGTACTAGCAAAGCACATTATAAACTGTGGTGGCAAAGGTGTCAAAACAACAGATGAAATTCTTATTCACGTGTATCTTTCTTTCTAAAGGGCAAAAAGACATTGAACAAGAAAACATGAGTCAGAAAACTTCAGTTGGTAACTAGTGCTATGAAGGGAATGCATTAAAAGAATGTAGCATGTGCAACTACTTTGTATGGAGCACCCAGCAAGACCTCTTGGAGGAAGTGAAATAGATGGGGCAAGTGAACACGTTGGGACAGATCCTGCCACACAAGGGAACAGCAAGGGCAAAGATTCTGAGGCAGGTAATATTCTGTTGGATTTGAAGTCCACTAAAGGCCAGTGTGACCAGAGCCAGGGAGCAAAAGAGTGGGCTGTGTGAAACGGAGATGAGAGCTAGGCAAGGGTCAACCAGGAGGAAGATTTAGGATGTGCAAAGTGGTATCTTTCAAAAAATTATTTCATAGATCTGTGGCAGTCAGAATAATGGCCCAAAGATGGCTATGGCTCAATATCCAGATTGTGTTTCTGTACACAACAAAGGGGAATTAAGGTTGCCATTAGGTGACCTTGAAAGAGGGAGTTTATCCTGTATTATTTAGGTGGGCCCCATGTAAACACAAGGGTCCATAAGAGTAGAAGCAGAGGCAGAAGAGTCAGAGTCGGAGTGATGGAGCTTTTAAACAAAGACTTGATATTCCATTTCTGACTTTGAAGATGGAAAGGGTCCAAGACCCAAGAAATGCAGGCAACCTCTTGAAGCTGGAAAGAGCGAGGAAACAGATTCTTGCCTACAGCTTCCAGAAACAATGCATACCTCTATTTGGCTGACACCTGGACTGCAGCCCAATGAGACTCCTTTTGGACTTCCGAGCTCCAGAACTGTAAGATAATAAATTTGTGATGCTCTGAGTCACTGATTTTATAATATTTTGTTACAGAAGCAATAGGACACCAAAGGAAGGCTCTAAGACAAGGAGTATCTTAATTTCATTGATATGTTAACGTTTTATTCTGGCTGTTCCTTAAAGAATACATTATAAGGATACAAAAGTAGAAAGAACAATTAGGAAGCTGCTGCTGTAGACCAGATGTAAGATAATGTAGTTATAATGGGGTAGGACCACTGGAGAAAATAGAAGAAATTTCAAACAGATTTTGAAATACAGCTCACCACTTTTGGGGGAATTGGAGTTTGATGAAGAAAAATTGAGAAGTCAATTTTAGACTTTTGAATGTAACATTTTGGAGGGGGGGCATGAGCTGTGAGAGAAATATTTGCTGGATCTAAGACAACAGAGGGAAGAATTTAGGTGGAAAATGTGTATTCTTTTAAATACATTAACTTTGAGATGTATATTACAGATATACAATTTGAAATTTATAGGAGAGATTAGAGCAATAAAAATAAGTGTGCTAGTGAACTAAAACAGATAACTTTGTATCATGGTATGAATCAAATCACTCGAAGGACAGACTATTAAAACTGTTTTGAATTCCTGAACACTAACTTATTTTCAGGTAGTGAGACACAAGATAGGATTAACATACAAAATGGTCCAAATTTCCAAAGCTGTGACTACTATGGTTTTTCCATATTACCTTTTGAGTTGAAATCTAAATAACCACTGATGGTCTCTATCCCTTTTTCTACAGGCACGTGTAAAGATACATTGAAAAATTTAATAGGTTACACTTAAGCCTTTGGTTTTCCTTTTTGGTTATAATTCCACAGCTTTAAAAGTAGAATCATCGCGACGGTCTTGAAGAAGTCATGGTCTGAGCCCTTGCTGTAGACAAACGGATGTGGTATTCTGGTCGCAGATCTGGGTTTCTACACTGAATATGAATACAGAAAAATTTGGAGGGGATGCATCCCCTGAAATAAGATTGAATGTGGCAGAAGCTTCTGGGAAAATTGAGCAGTTTATAAAATGCATGAATTCATGGAGGCTAAGCAAGATGAAATTTGAGAGTTAGGCAATGAAATAGAAACAGGAGAATAAAATTAAACATAGAGAATGAAATCTAGATGCAAATATAATTGAAAGGTCATGAAGGTATTCCTTGAAACATTAAACCAGGACTCCCAAGCTTAACATACTTTCTTATATGGTAACATAAGGGACTGAGAAATACAGTCGTGAGAAACCAAAGAGAAGATGACTGATATCAAGGTCTTGCCATGGATTTGCCTGGTCTGTAGCCCTTTACTCTGTTACTGTGCCCCCGGGTTCTGTGACTGCCCGTGAGCTTCTGCACATAACACTTTGCATATGGAACACAGACCTAATTTCACTCTCTTTGTGTTTTTTTAAACCCATAAAATGTTCGTAAGATTCCTTTGTATGTGAGTGCCTGCATGGAACCAGAGCAATATCCAAGTAAGATCCAAAGGTTGGCATATTTATGGTCAACAGTATTACTACGATTGAGGCTCTAGGTCATATGGTATATTAATAAAGCTTTTTCAGAGAACATTAGACACATACACAAAACACACAGTGAAATACTGATTGATTCCATCATGGAAGTTTGCAACTCTCAAAATCTGCAAGGTGAGTCAGCACGCTACACACCAGGAGACTGATGATTTAACCCCAGTCTGAGTCTGCAGGCAGAAGAAGGGCAGTGTCCCAGTTCAAAGGCAAGAATTCTCTCTTCCTTGGGGAGGGTCATCCTTTCTCTTTCGGGCCGTCAACTGATTAGATGAGGCTCACTCACTTTAGGGAGGACAACCTGCTTCACTTAGCTTACTGATTTAAATGTTCATCCCATCCAAACCCCCCCAAATAAAAATAAATAAAACAACAAAAAGCCAACCCCCATAGACACATCCAGAATAATGTATGACCAAATATCTGGGCTCAGTCAAGTTGACACATAAAATTAATCAAATAGGGATGTTGGAAAACCAAACGAGACAATAGAAAACAGTAAAGGAAGGGAAGTGGGGTGGGCAGGAGTTAGTTCAAATAAATTCAGAAAGAGTCAGAGCCAATGGCCAGAGTACAACTTTTACCTGTTTGCAGTTGGTACTGCAGAAACTGTATCTAAGAGTGAAAAGTGTGGGGTTAGATGGATGGGATTTAAATACAGAAAGATCTACTTAATAATGTGATGTTTTCCTTATGTGTAAAACAGGAAATGTAATATATCTGCTTCATAGGATTGTTAGAATAAATATGATGATATATGTAAAGCCTTAGCACGTTGATGCATAAATCTGAAAAACAAATATTTGGATGCTGAAAATATTTGTATCAATATCATTATTCGTATGAGCATGTTGGATTTCTTAGAAAAGCCAAGGATAAAGAAGAAATTCACTTCATCAAATGCTTTCTCATGACTGGCCTTATTTTCATTTTAAAGGATTTGTTCACATATTTCTTTTTAGAAGTTACACTTTTTTTTGTACAAATCAATAGTCTACAACAAACAGATATCACAAAAAAACGACAGCTCACATATTCCTGCAAAGCTTTACTGATCTGCCCAGCATTTATTATGTATCTGATTGTGTGGGGTAAGTAATCCTCCTATTATATTTAAAATTAAAGTAACAGCTTTGGTCTGATAATGTCACAGAAGGTTTTAGAGCACAGGAAGGGCATGAGCTGAAAACTGATGGAAACTGATATCACCGGATGGGAGAGAATTAGAAGTGATATTTCCCATGTCTTTTCTCATGGTCTTCTAAATAGTGATTTCCTAGTATCATAGGGTACCCATTTCCCTTTATCCTAAATTTAAAAAATCAGTAGAAATACAAAATGAAATGTTTTAAAAAATCAATTGCTTGTGAACAGGGTTATGTGTGTAGAATGATCTTATCTGTCTCTTCAAAAAGTGCCATTTGCTGCATTCTTCCTGGGGTAGAGGCCATACACTAGGTGTCTCTTGTGGCCAGGTCTGCTTTGACAGCACAGAGACAGGGAATTCTGGTTGATGTAGGTCTGATTATAACGCATGTGACATGGCACAGTCCAGTATTTCAGGACAGGACCAGCTTGTAGCATAAAAACACAGCATTAGGAAAATGCAGGGGTACCCACTTTTAATTGAGTCACTGGTAGCGACTGAGGTCCCCAATGCCATAGATATGGAGGGGAGAGAAGTCCTTCAAGAACTGCCATCAAGAACTGCTGAGGCTCAAACAGTTGACTCTTTGGAAGTCGGCTGCTTTTCATTGTTATAGGATAGAAAACCAGATGAAAACAAAGTTAAGAAAACCCCAACACTCTCTCTCTCACTCACTCACTTGCACACACACACACACACACACACACACACACATTACCCCACTGGCTTGACAACACCTGGGAAAGCTTTGTTGCAGGAGAGTCATCCAAAGGACTTCCTTGAAGTCATGTCATAAATGCTGAGTGGACATGACCTTGATCTCTTTGTCTTGAGTGCAATGCTGAGCATGAGCTTGCCACTCGTTTTATTGTTGTTGCAATAGAGTCCATCCCAAGGTAGAGGAAGCTTGGTGATAAAAATTTAAATTGGACTAGGGCTAAATATAAATCAAAACTTGAATGAAAAAAATTGCTGCATTGAACTAAGCTACCTTGAATTAGCAAGATCAATTTTCCCAACACTAAGCAGAAATAGGGCCTCCTGAGTTAATGTGAATTCTAAAGAAAGTGAATATTTCGAATAAAAAAATCTGACTTTATACTGTTTCTATCACTATGTGGACTTCCTTGAGGCTATGTCATAAATGCTGAATGGCCATGACCTCTTTCCCTTGAGCATGCTGCTGAGCATGTGCTTGCCAATCTCATCATTCCCTGCTTCAGGGTTCTCGTCTGCTCTCAGGACCAACCTCTGACTCAGTCTATTTTCCTAGCCCCAGTCCTGTGCATCCTGGATCCTTGCTATCTGCAAAGCCTGGTGCTGCTATATCTCCTGTATGCTTTGCCCCAGAGTCTGCTCCCAATATGACATTTACAGAAGCCAAAAGAATGTTTTCCTTCAATGGTTTACATTTCAATGACTGACAGCAAGCCTCTTTAAATATCCACTCAGTTTGGAGCCTTTTTATTGGCTGAAAACTTCTCTATATACAAACTGGAAAGTGATTGCATCTTAAATATGGGTAAAATGCTCTGTCATGTTCACAGAGAATAAGAAGCTTAGGAAAACATTTGTCACAAGAATTCCACAAAGGAAATTATCAAAAAGAATAATTCTAAGACTTCACAAAGGGAGACTTTTAAAAAATTTCTACAAATGTTTAGATCAAAGGTTATAGGATGAAGCATAATTTGAGCTTATATAAGAAATGGATACCTAATGTGAAAGAATAGGACCACTCCAATCACACAAGCCTGCTGATTTGTTTCTCTGGGTCCAGAAAAAACACTGTGCATGCTTTCAACAGACTCTTAAAGAGACCCAAGTGGAAGCATTCAGTACTGTGTTTAATCTGAATATCACAGTTCTAAACACCATACTAATCTACACTCTTGAAGTACCCCAGATCTCTACTAGCAATGTCTAATTTTATAAAGGAGCAAGGAGGTAAAATATAAAAAAATTTAAATCAATAGTGTACCAAATTATGTCAAGTGTTGCTTTTTTTATCTAGATCTGATTCCACTTGTAGATCAATAAATCTTGCAATGTTGTTTTTTTTCAACAACAAATTCTGTTTAATGTTGTTAAGTTTCTTCTCTCAAAATACAAACCAAGCAAAATAAAACAAAACATAAGGTGTAGTAGAAGCTAGGGGAAACAGATTGACATGTTTCATTCAAGGAATGCTACCTAGGTTGCTAGATAAGATCTATTGAGGAGAAATATATAAATTGTAAGCAGTGAATTATTGATTTTTAAGAAAAGTTCTGAAAATGATTAGGATGAACATGAATTCAGATGATCCTGATTCTCTAACAAGAATATCCAGTTGAATCATCTCTTACCAGGCCCATTCATACC
>VMDR010010904.1:0-29712 GCA_007922815.1 Macrotus californicus
CACACCCCCCCGCCCCCGCAGCAATCCGCTGGAGAAACGGAAAGGAGAAACAAAGGCAGCAGGGCATTCAGGCTGAGACATACGCAGCAAGGAGACCCAGGCAGATATTGAGGAAGGCCTAGATTGGGGATCACTGGGACTTGAGTTGGGTCTCGGAGCCTCAGTTTCCTCATTTGTAAATGGGGTCCCCAAAATATCCTTTGTAGATCTGTTGTCAGGCTTTAGACAAATGTATGTGAAATGGCTCAGCTAGCTCAGTGCCTAACACATAGTAGGTGCTTATGTCTGAGACTTCCTTTTCTCTGTGCCTCCGTTTCCTCATCTGGAAAACGGAGGTAACAGCAACCCCCTTTATGAGGTTTTTCGGGAGAATTGAATGAATTAATAACTGTAAAGTTCATGGTAGGTGCTGCTATGTGACCATATGTCCTGATTTATATACCTCTCGTCCTGGGGCAACTACTGCTAGTGTCTCATGTGTTCTCAAAGTGTCCTAGTTTGGAGAGAAAACTGCATATGCTCAATGTCAAAGTGGTCAGTAAACAAGTAGCAAATACATAAGATACCGTGCCCCCCCAAAGTTGAGTCCCTGTGTGCTGCTTTCTGCACAGAACCCAGTCTCCCACCGATCCCTCACAGAGGGCAGGGTCAGGGGTGGCTGGAGAAGGGTATGTCTGAGCAACCTCACTGTCACATCTCTCTATACCAAGATGCACCTGCAGAGACGGTTTCTCAGCCCACGCACAGCTCTCCCAAGTCCCGCTTCTCTCTCACAGGCTGTGGTGTCCTCCCTTGCCTGGCTCCTGTGCCAAGGAGTAAGGCAGACCTGTGGTTTCCAGCAGGAGGCCCCTGGCTGGGCCACTCTGGCTTCTTCCTCTTGCCTCAAGCCTGCACGTGCCATTGCCACTGACTCTTTGCCTGGTGGACTCCTACGCATCCTTCAAAGACCAGATCAAACTGCCCCTCCTCAGAAAAACCTGCCCTTGCCCCTGGTAGATGTAACTATTCCCTTCTCTGGGTTCCATCACTGCACTGAGATCCGCCACTTACTGGCTTTCTGACCCATGGAAAGTTTTCTGATCTCTCAGTGCCTCAGTTTCTTGACCTATAAACTGGAAACAAAAACCACAAGACTTTCTTCTTAGGGCCGCGACTTGTTGTGAGAATTGAATGAGATGGTGCATGTAAGTGCTCAGAAATGTGCCCTAGACACAGAAAGCCCTTAGCTCATTGTAGTTATCATCATAATCACCCTCACTATCTCCGCCAAAGCTCTCACCACCGCACTCCATCACTGATGGCTTTTCTGTCTGGCTCTCTCACACAATGGGAAGTGCTTTAAGGGTAGAAGCTGGGGGTCCCTCTTTGGATCCTCAGTTTACATCACTGGGATAGGCATGAAACAGGCCCAAATGAATGAACTAATCAATACTCAGGTCCCTGGGCCTCCCTTTGGACAGAGCAGCAGCTGATAGCCAGCCCGGGGGAGATTCCAGACACCTTCCAAAGCCGGATTTGTCCCACAGCTGTGTTGAAGTGTCTTGGACTTCCAGTCAGAAGGTTGGTTGTTATCAGTCATCTATTGCTGTGTAACACACTCCATCTCAAAACACAATGGATTAAAACAGCAATGATTTATTATTTCTTTCTGCCGTGTGGGTTGGCAAGTCTAGGCATGTCCTTGGCTGGTCCTGCCGGGGCTCACTCGTGCAGCTCCATTCAGCGGGGCTAGAAGTTTCCAGAGGCGGGTGATGCTGGCTGCTGTCTGGAGCGTCTGTTCGCCCACCCCAGTGAACAGGTCAGCCTCTGCTCCCGGCAGTCTGAGGGCCCTGCTGCAGGAGCACCAGGTGGGGCTGCACAGCCTCTCGCGGCACAGCCTTGGGACCCGCGCAAGCACGGCTCTGACCCAGTCCTGGGGACAGAGAGGGACAATGCACCTTCCTGCCCTGAAGGAGTCCCCAGGTTGCTTGAGGAGGGAAAGGCATAAAAAGACGGCCCCAAGGCGTTTTGATGAGGGTCTCATCCACTCACAGCTGTTCCCCAAGTGGGGCTGCCATGCACCTGCCCTGGGGGCACAGCTGTGAACAGAAGTGTTTCCTGCCCTCCTGGACCTCACACCCCAGCAAGGAAGACAGGCAGTACTTACGTATCAAGGAGCAAACATGCCTAGAGAAAAAGAAAGGAGGGTAAAGGACAGAGAGTGACCGTGGAGGCCGCTGTAGACAGAGCGGTCAGGAAAGCCCTCCCTGCGACCGCGGTGTTCAAGTGGAGACCTGAGTGGCCTGAGGAAGCAGGCCCTGAGGTGACAGGGGGAAGAGCACTCCCAGGGGAGGGAATGGTAAGCGGGTACAGACGGGCTGTGGGCAGTTTCTGGAACAGTGAGAAGGCCAGTGTGGTGTGACAGAGAGAGTGATGAGATTGGGAAAGATGCGTTGAGTTGCCAGATGGAAAGGGTGTTTTAGGCCAGGGAGTAAATATCATGAGTGGAGGCCTGAGGATGGGGGTATATTGGTGCGCTCCGGGTGGGGTACCTAGCTGAGTGGGACGTGAGTTTGAGACACACCCAGAGAGAGCAGTGGAAAGGTGAGCAAAGCTGACGGGGAACAGCCTCAGATGCTGGCTCTGGAAGCCTGGCTGGGCCCACAGGCAAGAGGGGTCCAGATGGTGCCTGAGCGAGGGAATATCAAGGTCACCGTCAGCTGAACAATCTTCTTCATAAGGCTCCTCCTCACCTGGCTGGCGTTGCCTGGCTCCGGGGACCCTGTCCTCTGTGGCCACAGTCCTAACCTACCCGCACAGCATTCGCCACACCCGGACTCCTTGCTGAGCTCAAAGGCCTGGCTCTAAGTCCCAGCCCCATTGGCTTGTGAGTCACCTTGAATAACTTATCTTCTCTCCAGGCCTCAGTTTCCCCATATTTATCGAGAGCAGGGTTGCTGGGGTGTGGGCCATCTTTCCAGTTCTGCCTGGACAGAGGCGTACCTGGAACTGACGGCTGTTTTACGGTGCTGTGCCGCAGACACAGGCACAGGAGGCCGGGAGCCAAAGAGCAGCAGCAGGAACAGCCCTGCTCACCATCGCTGCCAGTGACCTCCTCAGGGAATCTGTGCTTCCAACCCCCAGCTTTAGACCCCATGGGCCTAGAGATCCTAATTCCCAGAGTGGGAGCAGATATTTCCACTGCAGACATGGCTAGAGTCCCAGTGACTTTTGAGCTACACCTGCCACCTGGTCGCTTTGGCCTCCTTGTGCCAATAGACCAGCAGGAGAAGAAAGGACCTGCCGCTAAAGGTAATAAACCCTGGTCATCACCAGGAGCTAGAATTGCTGCTATGTAATGAGGTAGGCAGGAATATGCCTTAACTCACGCTTTTGACCCAGAACTGACAAGCTGAGCCCCTTGCACAGGTGGGAAGACTGAGGCCGGAGAGGGCGGGCCTAGCAAGGCAAGCCTGCTGGTCAGTATTTGGGAGGGAGCGTGCGATGTTGTGCAGTGCGTCAGATGCCCAGGCATCAGGCCACCATCTGCACTGTTTAGACAGATGGAGATCTCCCTGGCTGAGGTCAATGCGATTCCCACTGTCAGGGAGTTGGACAGCCCAGCAGTAATGGGGTCCCTGAGCCCTCTTCCCTCTATGCCAGGAGAGCAGTGAAGGCGCCTCTTTGACATCCAAGCCCCACGATGGGACAAATGAAGGCAGGCTGGCTGGTGGGAAGACACACACTCGGTCAAGGAAGACAAGCACTACCCACGTGCTCAGGACTTTACCTCGCTTATTCTTCAGACCCATGCCAAAGCAGGGACCATCGCTATGTTCTTTTTAAGAATGGGGACACTGAGGCTCAGAGACACCACACAGGCAAAAGGAGATGACGTCCAGGACTCCACTGAGAAAGACAAGAGTCCCAAATACACAGAAGATCAAATTGCCTTCTATCAAAACGCTATTTTTATTTAAAAGAAAAATAATTAGCCCTTCTCAACGCAGCTCTGCTCCAACAGAACCTCTTGATAGGAGCAGCGACTCTGACAGAGTGGTGGTAGTGTTTCTCGCTTCCTTTCTCAGACGAGGAAGCTGAAGTGCCAAGAGGTTTGCTGACTTAGCAGTTGGCACAGAAAGGAGAAGAAGCCAGCAGTGCCTGAGTGCACAGCTCACCCCACCGCATCCTCACATCCACCCCAGAGCCACCCCAGGCTAGATGCCACCCAGCCCCTTGGGCCCATGAATCTCTGGCTGCCTCTGTGGCCCACAGCCCAGACCTCTGGAGAGCCCTTTTCCTCCCCTGTGCAGGCAGGGGTCGGGGAGGAACATCTGAAATCTGAGAGAGCCAGGGTGTGGAGGGTCCGTGCCTGAGCAGCCTTCAGCTGGGCCGTTCTGTAGCTGAGGCTGGGAGCAACTGTTCCCAACTGCTCCTGCCCGAATGGTCACCTCCCACTGTGGACACCTGGCTCAGGTCCAAGTCCAGACAAAACATCCAGCAACTCCACTTACATGCCTCTCCTGTTGGGGAGCTCAGTTCTGATTTCATCTCTGACCTCTGCCTACTCCACCCACCCCAGCCAGCACTACTGAGGCTGGGTGATGGGAGCAGATTCTAAGGGGTAAATGCCGGGAGAAATCTGAGCTTTGGCTGAAGCACAATTGGGAGGCTCGGAAAGCATAAGCCAAGGAATGGTGGAAATTTTAGGAAGAACCTCTTTTCCCCAGCAGCTGGGCTGAGGGTGGGGAAGTCTCCAGGAGGCAGGGAGGCCAGGCCTGAGATTAAGGCAGGGTCTAGGACATAGGGGCCAGGGCTAAGGCAAGTGACATTGTGGGTAAGAAAGGCCCAGAAGAGGATGAGAAAGCCAGGGAGGAGAATGGGGTTGACAGGGTGCTCTGGAGGGAGGGCCCCCAGCCTCCCAGAGGGGCCCTGCTGCTTCCACCTACCACCAGCCCATGGCACTGCCAGCCCACCTGCATCCAGGCACTAGCCAGGCAGTGGCAGCCAGTGTGGTGAAGGAGGTGAGGGCTCTGGGGACCAGATGCCCGGTTAGAGCCCTTTCACTTAGTAGCTGTCTGCCACTGGGCACCTTCGCCTGCCTCGGTTTCCTTCTCCTTGAAAATACTGCAAAGAGGTGAACCATAGAGAGGGCTTAGCATCTACCGAGACACTAAGAGTCTCCCAGTAAATAAATGTCAGCTGTTACTATTTGTATTCTTCCGTATTTGTGGATTGAATAAACGGATTGGGCACCCAGGCAAGGACAGGCATGGGGTGGGGTGAGCCCTTCTTTGAAGCAGATGGGGGCCCCCAGTCCCAGGCTCAGGCAGGAATTATCCTCACTAGCCAAGTGATGAGCTCACCCACTCACCCCTCCCCAACAATACACAATCAGCCCTTAAATCCCCAGGGCAGGCCTGGAGCCAGGCCTACATTTGAATATGAAAGGGTGAGAAACAAAACAGGTTCTGGTGGTTGGGGACAGAGAGAGGGGCGTCTGTGCATAGCCAGGCTGGGTGCAGGCAACACACACATCCCAGAAGGCACACGTGCACACGCACACACTCAGAGAGGCATACACACATGCACACATCTGCACACACACCATGTGACTTTGCCTCAACAGTTGTGTAGTGACAACAGTCATAGACACACTGAGCGTGGAGCCTGTACGACTCTTCAATCCACAACCTCCAATGTTCAAGAAAGCTTTTAAAGATTTTTTTTAACATCTCAAATTCATTTTTGAGTCCTACTCTGAGAGAAATTGAATCTCGGTCAACTCAGGTACACTTGCCTTTCCACAGAAGCCTGGAAGATGTGAACCCTTCACTCTGGTCCTGCGTTTGGGAGGGCCTCTCCAGTCCCCTTTGGCCAGCCTCTCTTCGGCACTCCCCTGCTGCACCTGTGACCTCCTCCTGGTCCTCTGCTCTTCCTGCACTCACCTGACAGGGGACACTGAACCAACCACTTCTGTGGGTGACAGACCAAGCCCACCTGCTCTTAGGGTCTGGAGAGTCTCCATCCTATTCTGGAGCCTGGAAAACCCCCCTCACTGTTGGGAGAGGCTGCTGGGGACTCCAGGCTCCCACTGCAATGCACAGCAGAAAAGTAATAGGAAGAATCCAGGAGCCCAAGAGTCACACTGCCTCTGCCATTACTAGCTGTGTGCCCATGGACAGCACACATAACCTCTCTGTGCCTTGGTTCTCCCATATGTACAGCGAGAGAATGAGAGCACCTGCCTCACAGATCGCTGTTAGGATTCCAGGAGAGAATGTGCACAGAGCAGTCAGAACAGTACTCAGCTCATAGTAAACTCTCACTGCCTTTTTAAAGGCTCCCCATGAGACTTTCCATTCCCAGTGGGTCTAGACTTTTGAAGCTCAAAAGCCAGGTTGGCACTGGCTCATTGAATTGAGGACAGGGAGGAAAAGGCAGGGAAGGGCTAAGGGGTAGCACAAGCCATGTGGAAAAAAGAACTCTGGCTACCATTTGGAAATAGCATCCTCCAGAGGCTCCTCCTATGCCCAGTCCCATGCCAAGTTCTCTACAAGCCTGTGCTTCCTCAAGCCTCCTGACGGCTCTGTGAGGTGAGTACTATCCGTCAATACTTCTGCTCTAAAGAAACTGAGGCCCAGATAGGTGGCACAACGGGCCCCAGGTCCAGAGTTAGCAAATGCCAGCGTTGGAGATCAGACCCAGCCCTTGAACTGCTAGCTTCCCTCTTGCAAACAGGGGAAGTAAGGCCCCCGGAGATGCATGCAGCGGGTTGCCCAGGTCACACAGCAGGACATGACCCACCTGCATTACAGCACACAGTTATTTAGGGGCAGACCTTGGCTGTGAGGACTTCCACGCCCCAGGAATCTCAGGCAGTCATACTTTTCTCTTTCACAGATGGAAACGCAGTTTTAGAGGCTTCCATTGCTCACCCCAAATTTCTGCAGGATTGCCCTGGGGCAAAAGGATAGAGGATGACAGCTGGGAAAGGAGAAGACATCACAAGAGCTTTCTCTAAGTCGGGGAGTCCAGAGAAACAGAAGGAGTACCCACAGGGGAGTGAGTATCCCATCAGGGGATGCATGCCCGTCAAGGTGGAGGAACACCCGGTAGGGCTTCAGGGACTCCGAGGGGATTCAGGGACTCCGACTCACAAAGGCACGCAGCAGAATCTCCCACAAGTCCTCATAGTCCGCTTGGCCAGACTGAGTCAGAAGCCACCCAGAGTGCAGGGCCCTCCATTCCTCACAACACTCTATTGCACATCCTCTTGGGACATCGTGTGGGAGGTATCGCCCCCGAGGTACCCATGGCTTTCCCTGTGTGGACCGCAGGGCAGAGATCACACACTGTAAAAATGTCTCCACAGTCTCCTCTTCCAGGTAGTGAGAGCCTTCTAAGGGTTATTTGGGAACGTGGCCACCCTCTCATCTCCCAAGAGACTGCGTTTCCCAGCCTCCCTTGCAACATTAGATTGCAGTAAGAGTGGTTTTTAAAAACCACCATCAGAATGTGTCCCCCTGCTCTCAAACTTCCTATGGCTCCCATTTCGCTAAGGAAAGCCCACTCACCTCCTAAGCCCTCCCCACCTCCCTACAGGTCTGTCCCCATGCATTTCGATTTGCGTGTGTGAGATCTGCTCCCCTCAGAGGCTGTCAGCTCCAGGAGGGCTTCTCCAACACATGGCACAGAGCCTGGCACACAGCAGGGCCTCAGCAAATGTTTGGGGAATAACAAGAAGACAGGGCACCCTTGGTTGGTTCATTTAATGCAAGTGTGGCTCAGACCCAGGGGTGACAATTCTGCTCCATTGCAAGGTGGATCAGTCAGGCGGGCTCTCAGGACGGCGGCTGACTTGTATGGAGGGCACACGAGGGAACCAGGACTCAAATCTGGAATTTCTTTTCAATCCTCACCCGACGATATGTTTACTGATTTTAGAGAAAGAGGAAGGGGGAGGAGGGGGAGAGAAAAAGAGAGAGAGAGAGACACCGATCTGTTGCCTCCTGTATGTGTCCCGACCAGGTTGTAACCTGCACCTTTTGGTGTACGGGAAGATGCTCCAACCGAGTCACCTGGCCAGATCTCAAACCCAGAATTGAAACCACCGTGAGCACCTTGACCATTCACTTTATTGCCACCCTCACTGGAGCATGGTTCCCAGCTCCATCACTTCATCATCTGAGAAATGGGAGGGTTCAGCAAAGCCCTCTCCAAATCCAGGACCCCCTGCATCACAGTTCCATGGGACTGATGAGGACTGGGGGTAAGCAGGTAAGTGGGGCAGGGGTCCCTGGTGCAGTCCCGGCGATGTGGCAGCAGCACAAGCAGCAGGTGCACATTCAAGATGTGCCCACCTGGGACTCCCTTTTCCTGGGAGATTTTCCAACCCAGGCCCTTCTCCAGGAGCCGCGCACCCTCTTCACCTCTTCCTGGGCTCCGTGGCCCCACTGGCCACTACAGCTTCCTGAGCTTGCTTCTGCTTCATGGAGGGTTGGGTTTCAGTCAAACACTCTTTTTAGTCCAGGACCACTGGTTTTTAGCAAGACAGTTTCCTCCAAACCAAATTTCCAATCTATTTGCTTCTAGTTAATCCCATGTGCCAACAATTATACCCGTAGCTCTCTCCTAGACTTAATGGTCAAGCCCCGTTTGTTTTTCTCCTCCTGCCTTGACTCCCGGCCTCTCCTCCACTTAATCCCGACAACCTTGAGACCGTGAAATTGAGTGGGAATGTCAAAGCCTTTATCTAATCTTCACGGAAGACTGACGTTTTTCTCAATCTTATTTTCTGCGGTTTCAGATCCAGAAGCGGTTGGCTTTTCCAACCCTGAAAACTGTCCTTTCTCTATGTCCTTTTGTTTCTGCTTCAAATCAGCTGTTACTCTCCTGGGCACATCTCTTGTAATACCAGCCAAGTGCAGCCAAGAGTGTCCGAGATATGCCGATCCATTAGTTCCTTCCAATCACTTCACCTGGAGCTACAGACCCAGCACCCGTGTGCTCTGCCGTGCAAGTCAGCACCACAGGCAGCACTTCGCCCAAACATTTTGTCACTACATTACAGACTGCCGTGTTTCAAAGACTCTGATACCAGTTTCTGCATGGTCTGACACTCAACAGCTAAGCCACTTCCACACATTTCAGGTTCTACGGTCACACGGCACTTCAAACAATACAATTTCCACATCAGTAAGAGAAGGTTGACAGCTATGACAAATAGTCCCGAAGTCTCAGTGGCTCATCGCTGCAAAGGTTTATCTGGCCGAGGAGCTCGACTCCATGAAGTCACGTGGGCACCCACATCTCCTCCCTCTCGTGCACGAGAATCTTCACTGTGTGGCCTTGAGGCTGTCCCGGCACTGTCCAGTCCGTGAGTGGAGAGGGCCCACGTAGAGGAGGAGGCCTCTTTAGGCCAGATCTGGAATGGCATGAGCCACTTTTGCCCATAGCCTTGGGACCAGAACTCAGTCCTTAAGTGCCAACTAGCCCAAGAGATGTACCTGTTAGCACCCCTCAGAAGACTGGAAACATGCCGGATTGCAAATGTGGGGTCTCACAGTGCCCACAGGCGCCTCTGTCCATGCTCCCTAGGCCTGGATGCCTGGGTGCTGCCTGGGACACACCCACACATCCTCAGCGTTCTGACCCTGACATCCTCATGGCACTTCCCTCCCCCAGAGCAGAAATGGTGGGCCAGTCCCTGCTCTGTGCCTTCCCCATAGTCTATATAGGCCTGCTCCCAACATTCCTCCCTAAGCATGTTAATTGTTCCCTCCATGTGCCCAGCCTAACACAGCAGAGAGCCTGGCACAGGAGACACACAGGTAAGTGTGTCAAAAACATGAATGCAGGCAGGGAATCTGGCTCTCGAAAGCAGGTGGTTCCTTCGGTTACACTCTTGCCAGCTTGCAAAGTGTATCAGACACCCCTGGTCCCCTCGTTATCTGCTCTGGGCCACATTTTCATTCCAGCTGTGGCTGGGACAACCAGCCACATTATAGTAGATGTAACGAGCCACATGTCGACATTCCCACTCAGTTTCATAGCCTCAAGTTTGATTAAGTGGAGGAGAGGCCGGGAGTCAAGGCAGGAGGAGAAAAACAAACGAGGCTTGACCATTAAGTCTAGGAGAGAGCTATGGGTGTAATTGTTGGCACATGGAATTATCTAGAAGCAAATAGATCGGGAATTTAGTTTGGAGGAAACTGTCTTGCTAAAGAAACAATGATCCTGGACTAAAAAGAGTCTTTGACTGAAGTTTAAAATATCCCTTGGGCCCCCAACTCTCCATGAACCTGAAGTTACCACAGGGGACATGGCTGACTCCAGAGCCGTGCTGACACATGGGCAAACCAGGAAGGGCAGGGAGTGCCACTCCACCCCATGGAGAACTTCCAATGGACAATGGGCGACCTCTTCCATCCCTCAGGGGACAATCCTGAGATGCCCTACACACTCTTCAGAGAGTCCCCAGCAAGCCTGGGTCCCAGTTGCCCACATCAGCAATTGGCTCAGTAATGCCTTTTGGACTGGCTTTCCCTTCCCGAGCCTTTCTAACCCTAGTCCTCTACTCCTGGAGCCCCAGATCGCACCCCAAAGTAACACCAGCTCCTATGCCTCAGGCTCTGCTTTTGGGGGGAACTAGGCAAAGAGATCAAGTGACTTTTCCTGGACTGCAAGGTCCGTTGGCTCCCAGAAAACTGGCCTGCACAAGGAGGCCCCACTCTGAGCCGTGAGCTGCTACTGAAAGAGATGTCCACTCCTCCAGGTAGCCCTGGCCCCGTCCCCCCCAGCTGACACTGGCCTAGTGGCTCCAAATGTCCCTTGCTCCCTAAGCTGCCTGCTCTGAGGACTGTGGCAGGAGTCCGTCACAGTGCGGTGGAGAGGGCCTGTGCTTCGCCTCAGCATTCAAGGCTTCTGGAAACAGGCCCTCTCCCGTCCCCCTGTTCTCACTTCCTCCTCAATGTTCCCTTTGACACCTACATATCCAGTTTTAGAGTGAGTTGTGTTCCCCCCAGATTCAAATGGTGTCTAATATTCAGTACCTCAAAATATGACTATGCTTAGAGTGGAAACAGGGTCTTTAAAGAGGCAATTCAGTTAAAATGAGGCCATCAGAGTGAGCCCTAATGCGATCTGGCTGGGGTCCTTGTGAGAAGAGGAGATTTGGACACAGACACGCAAAAAGGGAAGACCTTGTGAGGACACAGGTAGAAGGCAGGCCACAGAGAGAGGCCTCAGAGGAGCCAACCCTGCCGATGCTCAGATCTCAGAATTGCAGCCTCTGGAACTGTGAGAAAAGCATCTGCGGTCTACCGCCACCTCAGCTGACTAGCACACCTCCGTCCAGAGCTTTGTCCCATCCTGAAATGCCCCCTCTTGAGCTCACTCGCTCCTGCTCTCTCCCAGAATTCACAACCATCACCTCCCATTGGACCTCTCACTTGGCAGGGGCAAGTGACTGCCCCTTTCCTCACCTGTGTGACCATACCTCACTTACAGGAAAATGCAGAAACACATAAAGCACCTAATGGTGCGCATAAAGGTGAAATTCTTAAAAACAAGACTGCTCTCAAGAGCTGTGCTCACGGGACATTCTGGTGGACTCTGGGAGAACTCTGTCTTCCTGGCCCATCCCCCCCCCCATTTAACCCAGCTTTGTGTCTGCACCCTCACACCCACCTGCTGCCCCTTCCCCAGGACAGTCTGCAGGGACTCGGGTCAGGGGCCCAGTCTGTCCATCAACATGCAACACGGTTTTGAGGCCCTTTTATTCAGCCAAGTCAGGCTTTAGAGACAAAGCACTCACTGTGTCAGCTGGCCCCTGTTTTGGGAGAACCCAGAAAAATTACTGGATATGCAAATGACATGCAAATGACTGCTTCGAAACAGAAACAGTTCCCTTTGGCATCCTTTCAGGGCCTGGTTCAGGGAGTTGATAAAAATGCCTGTGAGTGGCACAGCAATGGTTGGCATGGAAACAGGGCTTCTAAGGGGCTTTGAGGAGACTCAAAGAGGCCCCAATCCACTATGTTAAACATCCACTCCCGGCAATCTCGTTCGCACTCGAAGTTGGCACTGCAGCTGCGAGAGCATTATTTCGGCCATCAGAGGGAAGCTTGAGACTGTGGGCTCTGGACAGGGATTCGAGAGATTCGCCCCAAACCGATTTCTCCCCCAAAACGAACTTTCAAGTCACGCAGCCCTGGGTTTGGATCTTGGCCCCCAAATGCCCACCTGTGAGACTTGGGGCAGGCCAACAGCACCCCCTGAGACATGACCTCCTTATCTGTCCTAAGGGTTCCCAGAGCACAGCTCCACGGGCCTCAGCCTTAGGGGTCTGCCCCGTGGGCCCAGATCCAGGCCCAGGCACACAGCGAACGTTGTGCCCTCCTGCCTTTCTCCACCATCCGTACATCTCTTGGGCTATTTTTATTCGTGTTCCAGGTGAAATAAAACAAGTTAAAGCAGAGCATGAAATTTGAGGAGGATTCCACCTTAAGGAGAAAAAAAAATCCACCTCTATAATAACAAATAGTTGGAGCTGGTACATTACTTGGGTGAAATTGTTACCCCTCAAGACAAGTCTAAACTGTTCAGTGTTATGAAAACTCGGAAGATTGCCTCGCTACTGAAAATTTATGGCCCCCAAATCATTCCTGAAAGACAGCGCGCATTTCCAACCAAGGCTTCCCCTCTAAGACAAGCAGCTGTCTCTTCAAGCAGGCTGAGGAGCCTGCTGCCGCCACGTGGCTGTGTTCGGGGTGCAGGCCACGTATTTCTGCCTGCGGTGCCTGCCCTGTGGGGCCCAGACGAGGTCCAGCGTGCAGTAGATGCTCAACAGACTTTCCATCTCTCTGTATTTCTGCACTCTGGCCGCTGCGACAGGCAGCTGGGGAGGGTTCCCTTCTCCTGCCCCCCAACCAGCCACGCAAAGAAGTCTCAGTCCCGGCGCAGCAGACATGGGTGGAGGCAACTGTCCCCAACCGTCTCTTCTACAAAACCACTCTCAGCCTTGAAGGTGAGAGGCCAGCCATGCCTCCACTGAAAGGAAACTTCCAAGCTTCCCAATCCCTGAGTGTAATGGATGAGGAAACTGAGGCTCCAGGGTACAAGGAGCTCTGCCAGGGGCCTGCAGGGGGAGAGCCGAGGCCTGCGCCTGCTCACTCCGAGCCCAAAGCCCTGGCTCATTTTGCCTGGCAGGTCTTCAGGAAGCACTTGACTTCCAGGGTGGAGCAGGGGGGCAGGTGGGGGATTTGAATTAGAAGATCCAAATCCAACCTGCAGTAGCACTGCTCTCCTCATGGCCCTGAGGTGATACCTTTGAGAATGATATTTTTATCCACCCTAAAAGGAGGGGCATGAAGTGCACCCTTGTGCAGCTCAGCTGACTTCAGAGAGAGGCCTTGCTTAAGGACTGGATCCCCATTGCCAGGCTGGCTCTGAGCCCCTCAGCCCTCTGCCTGCCCTCAGTCACCTCCCCGCACCCACCCCCAGACTAGCTGTGTTCTGACCAGGCTCTTTTCCCTCCTTCCTGTACTTCCCCCCTTCCTTCATCTTTAGACCCTCCTACCTACACCTTCCCCAACTCTCTGGTCTCCGTGAAGGCCATCTCAGGGCCCAGTCCTCCCTCACTGGTGCCTCCTTTTGGCCCTAAGTTCCCTGGTACTCACTGAACAGCAGCTCCATGCCAGGCACTGCCCCACATTAAGTCATGACCCTTTAAGGGAAGAAGAATCCACAGAAACGGGGGCCAGAGAAGTTAAGTAACTTTCTCAGGGTCACATAGCCGGAAGTGTCAGGACCAGAGCTCGGCCTCAAGTCCCTCTGATTTCACAGCCCCAGCCCCTCCCCACACCACTGCCTTCCCTGACCCTAGTTGTTTCCTGAGTTCCAGCTCATGTCCTTGAGCACTTTGGGGCCAGGCCCGCACTCCCCTATGGTCCCACCAAGCTCAGCTGCGGTCAGCCGTGCCATCTGCTAAGCACAGACAAAATGCCAAGAAAGTCTGTGCTGCCCTCTCCAGGTGCCACATGCCTTAGTCCACTCTAGGCACATAGAGATTAAGTGACTGTCCCAAAGTCACACAGCAGGTAAGAAACAGGACAGGGATTCCAAAGCAGGTCCATTCAGACAAGTTAGGGGTGTCAAACTCAGGAGTCTCCGGGGACCAGATAGAGCACATCAGTGAGGGCACTGGCTGAAGGGGTGTAGGGGCTGGAAAACGTAACCTCCACCTGACGGGGAACTGCTCTGAGCTGCAGCCAGTGGTTGGCAGCTGGTAACACCAGTATGACCAGTTTCTGGTTCTTCAAGACAAGGTAGAAACCCAGATTTTTATGGGAAACCTCCCACTCTTTAACATTGATCAACACCTGTCCTGAATGCTGTGTGTACCACAGGAAACCACAAAGAAAACATCCCTACAGGTCTGACCCAAACACTAAGGTCCCTACCGTGGAGCTTGTGGCTCTTTTCGAACATGAGTGTCAGAGCACTGGTGTGTGACCCTTTCTTACAGCTGAGGAAACTGAGGCCTGGAGACAGCCAGGGCAGCTGCAGCCACACAGGACACAGGGGCAGGACCCAGGCCAGCCAACCCTTCCGTGAAAGGCATAAAATGAAAGCACCTCGGCAAAGTAACGCCGCTGCACCATTAGCCCGAGGGGCACCAGCCCTGAGCAGTCCCAAGGACAGACTGGGGACTGGGGCTGTGCGGAGCCGCGTGCTTAGGAAGCAGGCCCGACATCTCTGTGCCTCCATGCACTCATCTGCAAGACGGGGACAGAAAAAACTAAGAATGCTGCCCTCTCTGTCGTTGTGAAGATGATAAAGAGTGATAGAGTTCTTTTTTTTTAATTCCTAGAAGTGTAAGGAAGGACGAGAGTTCTCTCCATCCTGAACAGAGCTCCCAGCACTGAGAGGCCAGTGCAGACCCCCAGCAGCACAGCCCTGGGCACTCACAGCAAGTGCAGGAGCTCGTCCACCCACCCCCATCATGGGACCCGGGCGCTGCCACCACGGTTTACAGACCAGGAGGCTAGGCAGGCTGATGGGGCAGGCCTCTGGGCTCAGCCAGCTGGCACACCACTGCCCAGGCTTTAGGGCTTCCCTCACTGATCTCTTTGAAGTTCAAAGAATGGGCCCCGCCCCTCCGAAGCAGGCACTAAATCATGCAGGAGAAAGGAAACTGTCCTCCCCGGCTGAGTTATGGTGGCCATGGCGAGACAGTCCTCACCCTCTGGGGCTGTTAGACCCACCCTTACCTGCCCCTCCAGCCTCTTTCCTGCCCCGGCTGGCTCCTTCATCACCCCTGAGCTCACTGCCTGTCCCAGCTCCTCCATCTTACCTTCCCCACCAGCCCATTCAGCTTGCAGAGTCTCTGGGCTAAGGCCTTCTCCACCCTCTCCCTCTAGGAGCACTTTAGCCCAGGCTTGCACACCTCCTGTGACGGTAAACTCACTCCAACACCCGACCAGCTTTGGCCTGGGTAAAGCTCCCCTTTTCACAGGTTCGGGTTGGCTTCCCGGCGGCTCTCTTGTCTTCACTGCAGAAGCCTCTGGGCCACAGGCCTACTCCTCCTGGTTCCAAGACCGCTCTGCAGAGACAGGGGACAACACAGCCTCCTGAGGTGACTCTCGTTGTCTCAGAGCTACCTGAGGCAGTCACAGGGTACCTATGTTTGCAGGTAGGCATGAACTCCAGGATGAGGGCGCATGTGCTTTATACGCAGGGGTCAGGAACAAGAGTGTGTGTGACCCTAGGGTGGCTGTCAGTCAGACACAGATGTGAGAGTATGTGCAGCAGTGCCTGTGCACACACGTGAATGTGGGCCAGTGTGAGTGTGAGACAGGCTAGTGTGTGCAGGGGCCAGCAGGCAAGAGGACAAGTACAGGGTGTGTTATGGGGAGAAAGCAAAGGTGTGGGAGGTTTTGGGTTTCTGGCATATATGTGAGAATGTGAGTGTGAGCATGTGTGTGTGTGTCTGAGTGTATATGAGTTTATGCATGTGAGAGAGTATGTGTGTGAGTGTGATAGAGAGAAGTTGGGGGCCTCTGAGATGGTAGGTAGGCTGTGTCCCCCAACCCTGGGGGACAGCCCCAGACCGGGTGACATCACCAGGCAGGAATAGAGCTTGAGCTCATCTCCTGGATGTGGGTCCCAGGGAAGGTCCCTCAGGAGAGGTTGCCTCCTTAGCACACTTATCTCACCCCCGGGACCACCAGAGCCTCTTGTGGCAGAGAGAAGGGGCCTGGCTCCTGGCTCCCCAGGGGTCTCAGGGCCCCTGAATGGGGAGTGGCAGCAGAGAGGGTAGCACTTACCACTCCTACCCCAAGCCCAGCCTCACGGCCCTGGGTAGGCCGCCACACCTGTGCACAGGGCTGTAGCAGGGTATTCACACCCTCCTGCAGGGCTGAGCCTACGGTAAAAGCTTGCCACCCTGCTGCTCTGGTCAGGGTTAGAATGCTCTGCCTGCAGGGCTGGGCACCGCTGGCTAGCCAAGGGGACGTCTAGGTGAGGCCCTGTTCTCCCTAGGACCTTTGCCTGCTCAGCTGAGAGTCAACCAGGGATCCCAACCAATTGCTGGAAACCATCCCAACCTGTCCCCACACCCTCCCTCCACCCTTGAATTTACATCCATCCATAGCCAAGTCCACTGGGTTCTCTCTCTTCCATCTCTCTAAATCTACCCTGCCTCTCTGTTGCCCTGGCAACCACCCAGCTTCAAGCCACTAGCACCTTTTGCCTGGATCACACAGTAGCCTCTTTCCTTATCTACTGCCCTTGTCTTGCCCCACTGACATACTCCCATAGACACATGTACATGTGTGCCCAGCAGCCCTGCAACTCACGTGCACGTCCTGCTCCAGCCTTGCTCAGCCAGGTTCAGTGTCCATCCTCAACCTGCCCCAGGCTTGCAGAGTGTGGCAGACTATGCTCTGTGGCCTCAGCCTGCACAAGACCCAGCTCCTAGAGTACAGAAGGAGACAGTATTCCCAGAAGCACACAGGCCACCAGAAGCAGCTGTGCATGCTGAAGGCCCCACAGATGTGCCTTCCTCCCTCCCATGGGGAAATGTGGGTTCAGTCTGGATGTGCTGGGTCTGGGGCCTTGGTGACACACCCTAGTGAGAATGAGAGAAAGCCTGGGGACGTGGAGGTCCAGAGTTTGGGAGAGAGGTCTGGACAGTAGGCAGAGCTCCGAGGGTCTCCAAGCTGTGGGAGATCCTAGAAATAAGCTCCTTGATGTGACCACCCAAATCTGTGTGTCCTCCCCCTGTGCCTGTTCCCAGCAAAATGAATGTCGGTTTTTTTGTTTTTTTTTTTTTCTGGTGAGAGGTTGAGAGTTACCTGTCACCCTTAAACATAAAGTAGCTGGCTATAGAGCTGTGCACAGAGGTACTCAATAAGAAGAATGTCTTTCAAAATACAGAGGTGGAATGTCTGAGCTCAAACGCCAGGGGTCGCTTAGGCCATGACTGCTAAAGTCCGAGGGGCCCCGGCAGCTGCCACCGGTAAGAGGGCATGTACAGGGCTATGGGGAGCTGGGGAGCTGTGCCCAGGGACAGGATGCGCCGCCCAGTGCAGGCTAGCTAAGAGCCCTGAGGGGTAGGGCCTGAGGTGCTGGATCTGCCTGGTTTCAAGCGAGGTCAGAAATCCAGAGCAGGGTTTGATTCTTCCCAGTTTTTTTAATGTGTTCAGTGTGCTCATGTCAATAGTCTCTCATTTAGTCCAAGGCACTCTTTCTACTGAAAACAGTTGAGGTTCAAGAAAACTTAGGAGCCCAACTCTTCATAGCCCTGGGGCAAAAGGCCAAGGAGCTCCCCACACGCCCACATGGCCCAGGTCCCAGAGCATGGGTGTGGCCATGTTGGTGAGGGCAACAGGTGCTATTGATGCCAAGCCCAGGTCCCCGTTACAGAGCAGGGCGGCCATCCCTCAGCCGACAGCCATGCCTTGACTGAAGAACTGCCCTCAGTGTCTGGAAACAGATGACAGGAAGGTTTATGTCTCATCCCTAATGCATCCCAGGAGCAATGATTGACCAACGATTGACTGATACAAAGTCCAGTCCCCTTGCCCCAGTGGGGGACACTCTCCAGAGTCCCCATGGGGTCAAGTTAAAGCCAGACTTCTCCTGAAACCACGTCCTCCAGCTTTCTTCCCCTGCCTCTGCCTGCTGCCCTCCCTCCTTCCAGGTTTCTCCCAAGAGGTCCTCAATAAACCACAGGTAGCTAATCCTGCCTTGGGCTCTGCTTCCAGACAGCTGCCTAGGCAGTGAGGGTCGCAGTGGGGAAGCTGGGTGGAGACAAAGACAAAGGACCCTTTGGCCATGGATGGTAGAGGTCTGAGTATACGTGAAGACAAAAGAAGGGAGACAGGGATGTGCTGAGAAGGAAGCTGCTGGGAGACACCTGCCCAATGCAGCAACATCTTTCACTCTCTGTGGTAAGTGTCACAAGACATCAAGTCAAAGGACATTAAGTGTCAACCCAGAGGAAACCCAGGGACAGTCACCATCACGATGCCCCCACAAAATTTCATAGCCAGCCAGTCAATGGAACTAATCAAGGGCCTGCTGCATGCCAGGGCCACCTCTGGGGATGAGGATGCTGTGGGGCACACACACACCTTGGAAGGCAGAGCCCCTGCAGCTCATGCAACTGCCTAGTTTCCTTCCAGTCTCCTCTCCTTCCTTTCTTCCCTCCTTCTCCCCGCCCCCCCACCCCCGCCGCTCCTTCCCTCCCTCCTCTTGAGAGCCACCCACAGTTTGAATAAATCTGATGAAGGAGAAATTGGGAGGCATGTCATCAGGGGGTGAGCGCATGGTCTCTGCCAGTTGTGCAGAGTCTTCCAGATCAATCCCCCTTTTGATAAAAAAAAAAGTTTTACATTTTATACAAATATATCAGATGTAAGTACTACTTTTGTACCTTACTTTCCTGTCTCCATATCATATTTATCCATGTTGGCCTTTGTAGCTCAAGCTCATTCATTTGAACAGCTCTATGATTATTCCAAAATGCGAACACCTCAGAACTGCCCGGGTGAGGCACAGGTTCAAGAGCACCAACACAGCTTGTGTTTCACGCAGTGAGTTCTGTGCTGCTTTGCTTTGTGGCAACAGCTAACTGACGCAGGTGTAGTGGTCTTCAGGGTTTCCCTGCTACACACGGCACAACAGAAACCAGTCTAATGAGTCTCTTGGTGCCCACGGGTATGAGCACTGTGAAGTTCCCTCAGAGCTGGGGCCCCTGAGAACAGTCTGCGCACCATTGGCTCACCCAGCCGTTCTGGGTCACTTTCCAGCCTGGTCCTCCTGACTGCCCTGCTTCTACGGGCCCCCACTGTCCTCTCAACAAACCCCTGTTTGTTCAAGTCACTGAGACTTGGAGGGCTGGCTTACGTGAGAAACACCCAGGTGACCAGAGACTCGTGAGCAATGATAAATGGTTGTTTTAAGTCACACAGTTTGAGGGGTTGTTACATGGCAATTACTGCTACAGGTTCTGTCAATGCAGCCACTGGCTGAAAGGCATCCATCTATCCAGGTCTTTAGATGCAAGTCCTTTGAGACAGAAAGGGAACACGGAATGAGAAAACCACCACACCCAGACAGGTTAGGAGAGAATTCTCATGCAAAGGAAAAAGGGGTAGTCAGAGCTCTCCGAGTAACATCTCCAGACTGGGGCTCAGAGTAACAGGTCCACGGTCCCAGCTCCCGCAGCACCGTTGTGAGAGGGTGGGTGGCGCCTTTCCACCTCTGAGTCCTAGTCTTTCTGCAAAATAGGTCACTACCACTAACTCACAGACTCACTATGTGAATTCAATGGGACAGTAGGGTCCAGCTCAGTTGTGTTTCAGGTCCCTCTGCCAATGAACTGAGGACCCAGGAGAAGGCCTGGCACTTTCTGAATCTCTTTTTCTGTGGTGCTGCAGAATTTGTGCAGCAGATGATAGAATGGACATCAGATTTTGCATCAGGAAGGATGGTTTTGCTGGCAAGTAAGAGAACGCCAAATTTTTAACTCGTCAAAAAAGTATGGGTGGAACTGATTATATCATATAACGGAAAATCCCAAAATTTTCAAGAATTTCGAAAAATGCATGATGACCCCCGGCATGGTTTAACTGAGGCTCCAGCCCTGTTCCACTGCGACTCCTTCTCCGCAGTTCTTTGGATGCTGACTTCACCTCAGGGGGACTTGTCTCCACATACTAGTTGGCTTAGGCAGTCACTATGGACCCATCCCTGCGATGAAGTGATGGGCCTGTGCCCAGGGGCTCAAGCCAGTTTGTGCTCGCGCTGGGGCTGAGGTGGAGGCAATCATTTCCAACACCTCGTGAGCACTGCCTGTGGGGTGGAGGGAGAAATGCTGGGGAAGCCATGGGGGAGGCCACGGGGAAGACCCCGGTGAGGGCCCAGCCCCATGACAGACATATTGGCTAAGGTGCCACCTCCTCTATCACTAGCATTGCCCCTGTCTGGGCCTCAGTTTCCCTCGCACTAACATAAAAGACTGCCTGGATGGTGTCCCTAGACCTCTACCCCCTCCAGCTCCCAGAGGCCAGGCCTTAATGGATCAGTTTGTCTTAGGTGAAAGGCTGGAGGCCACCACCTGCCCCTTGTGGGTAAAGTGGACTCCACGGGCAAATGCTCCTGAGCAGAACAAATGCTAGGGCACTGTTTGTCACTCTTCAGGTGAATAATTTCCAGGAATTTATTGGGGTGGGTGAATGATTTCCTCACCCTGCCAACTCCTTTCTAGTGACATTTTTATAATTGCATTTCTAGTGACAAATTCTCATTTGTAGCCCCCGCCCCCCACCCCCAGCAATGGCCAGGATGTGGCAAACTGCAGTTACACCTTGGAGGCCATCTGTCTGCCTGCTGCCCATTCGCACCCTGGTTCTATCACTGCCTCACCCCACACAGCAGTTGTTAACCACACGTGGTTACTGAAACTAAAAATTCCGTCCTCAGTTCCACTAGCCACATTCCAAGCGTCCAGTGGCCACAGGGCCAGTGATTACTGACAGTGCAGACATATGACCTCTCCATCACTGCACAAAGTTCCACTGGCCAGCCCATGTCAGGCAGAAATTCAGTGGGAGTTCTCAGGACAGTCCCTCCTCCCCTCTGACCTTCACTGTCTACCTGTCCTTTCCAGCTCTGAGTCTCAGTTCCCTCCTCCTCTGTGCTACGGGGATGATAGGGCTAAGCTTAGAAAGATAAATACAGAAGGGCTGGGAATTGCTGACCCCAGAGCCAGTCGTGACTAGAACATGGCCTAGGGTTTGAACTGTGTGTATTCCAGGAAGGGCGTGGGGGGAGACCTCACAGAGGTGGGGGCTATGGAGCACACTTCACACAGATGGTGTCTACAATATAGTCATTTCTTCATTCTGTTCGTTAGCGAGACCCTCACATTTCCCTGGGGTTAAAGTGCGTAAGCCCAGAGTGAATGGTGATGGTCCTTTGTCAATCATGACATTTTCGTAACCGTCTGCCTGTGATGGGTCCAGAAGCGACCATGACCAGCCATCAGCAGACATCAAAGGAAGTCTGATGGAGGTTTCTGGGAAGATGTTCCCTCGCTGATAAGAGACAAGCCCATGAGGAGAAACCACTTTGCACCCCATTCTCCCACTTCCTGCTTCAAAGCTGCAGTGCCTGGCGCTCTGGCAACCACTTCGAGGCCATGAGCACCACTGAGAAGGGGGAGTGAACACAGCTCTGAAGAGGCACTTGGGAGGGTGGGGAGAACTGGGTCCCAGAGGTCTGTGTTGGGCCCCTGACACGCACTGCCCTTCACCTCCAGACTTTTGTAAAGTAACAGCGAATGCCCTTGATGGGTGGGTTTGTTACAGCGAAGCATCCCAAGTGACTCTCATTTAAGGGTGCATCAGAGTTTTCCAGATGGACAAGGTACACATGTACATTCCAAACAGGAGGAGCAGTGTGTGCAGGGGTGCACACCTGTGAGAGAGGGTGCCGTCCCCTGGGAATGGAGAACCGCATGTGGGCTGTGGCTGAAACCGGAGCTGGGAGAGCGTCGGCACGTGGTGCCACGTGGTGGGGTTTGGCCCTCCACCTGCGTGTGGGTGGGTGAGGTGGGGGCGCATCGCAGCATTTTAAGGAATGGTTTCGAGTTACAGGATGAACTGTGGGCAGGGGACAGGTTAATGGGGACAGAGTGCGGGCATAGAGGCCAGGGAGGGGACCAAGTGGGAGCTCAGCATGTGAGAGCTGAGGAGTCCAGGCATGACAGGGTGAGAGGTTTGACAGCAGGGGCCGGAAAGGAGCAAGTGTTTGGTGTTCAGTGGCCACAGGGCTAGTGGCCCTGGGACCTACGGATTGAGGTGGTGTGGGAAGGTGAGCCGAGAAGGCAGCGCGAAGGACAGAACTGAGCACAGGGTCCTGGGGCCCCCAGCACCTGAGGTAGGACGGAAAGAAAGGGAGAGAAAAGAGAGCGAGGTCAGCAAAGGAGCAGGAGATAAGTAAAGAGAGGATTTCCAGGAGGAAGGTGAGCGGCCGCATTGAGTGCCTCAGACAGCCAACCAACGGCCCTGCCTCCACTGTTCATCCAGACACCACCCCACCTTGCCACCTCCTCCCACCTAAGCCCACCAGCTGCCCATCATCGCAGCAGCCTCCTACCGGTCCCTCCCTAGCTCCCTCACAGCTACCAGAGAGTGCATGAAAAGCCTAAGCCAGGTCATGCCCCTCCTCTGCCCCACACCCTCCCAGGGCTCCCATGCTGCCTGGAGGAAGAAAGAGCCAACAGTCTCATAGTCACGGTTGTTGACCCAAAGACACCAATCCCCCACCCCGCCTTTCCAACCTCATCTCCCACTACTGTCTTCCTACTGTGTGCTCTTCCTTGAACACGTCAATCATTTCCCCTTCCTAGACTTTGCACTTGCTGTACCCCTGGCCTGGAACACGCTTACTCCCTCACCTTGTTCGGCGAGGTCTTCCCAAGCCACGCTATTTGACGCTGAGGCACCACTTTCCGCAGCCTGTGTGTGCAGTCCGGCCTGTGCGCAGACTGTAGTAATACTGCTGCTTATCAGCTTAAGTCAGCTCCACCAGCACAGAACCCTCGTCTCTTCTGTCCACTGTTACATCCCCAGCGCTTGGATGCCTGCCTGGCCTATAGTAAGTAGTCAATACAAATTTATGGAGTTAATAAACGGATAAAGGTAAAATGTGACAAAGAGTTTGGCAATATCCAGAAAGCAGAAGGTGAGGAAGTGGAGGGTCGGGTGCGGACAATTGAGTAGGAAGTTTGGCTGTCAAGAGAGACCAGAATCCGAAGCCAGGGAAAGAAAGTGAAGAAGGGCTCTATTTGTTTGATGAATGTCATTTAAGCAAGTTTAGATGCAAAAAGCAAGCAGAGAGAGAGAGGCATTCAGGACAGAGGAGAAGAGGGAACCAACAGAGGGCTGCCGAGGGGGCAGGAGGGACAAGAACACAGAGCCTCGGACAGCTCTGCCTGCAGAGCCTTTGAAGGCGCGGGTGGGGAGGGTGTAGGAGGAGGTCCATTCTGTTAACATGCCTCCGAAAGGGGATCCAGGAATGGGCAAAGCATATAAAACACGCACATGACAACACCAACTCCAAATTAATTTGATTCACTCAAGGATGATTTGAGGGGCCACTTACATTCCACAAAAGCGTCAGAGAAACATCTGCCAGGCACCTACTCTGTGCCAGGCCCGCGCACTAGGGGGAAACTCAGTTTGTGACAGCCATAACTCAATACCAGGAAAAGCTGAGCCCCTCTCTCCAACACCCCCTCTTTAGGGATAGTGAAAGTCACGTCAGTGTTGCCGTTTCCTCCTTGACTTGGCCACTAGGAGGCTCACAGCCACATACGAAGGTCAGCTTTGAAAACTGCAGAATTTTACAGCCCATGTAGCTGCATTCTTACTTTCTCCCCACATTTGATCACTGGTTGGATTTTTATTTTGCCTTACCCTGGTGATTTTTTTATGTTGTTACATTTGTTTGTGGAGCTGGACTTCAAAGAAAATTGAAATAACAGTGGCTTAAAACATGATAGTGACTTGTTTTGATCTCTTATAACTACAAGCCCTAAGGCAGGTGGACTGGGCCTAAGCAGCTACACCACACTGTACTCAGGGACCTGGGTTCCAACTCACCCTGCTCTACCCTCCTTTGGGTGTGTCCCTTGTCCTCATGCTCACGAGATAGCCTCAGAGCTCCAGCATCACATCACGTATCAGGGAGAAAGAAAAAATTGCTAGAGCGCAAGCAGCAAAGTGAGTTTCTCCAAAGCCCCTCTGAGCAACTTCTGCCTGGCACTCACTGGCCAGGACCGTAACCCACGACGACTCCCAGCTGCAAGGCAACCTGGGTGTTGCGCTGCTCTGGACAAAGTTGGAGTGCTACTACCTAGAAAAGGTAGATGGATATCGGTTAGGTAAATCACAGTATCTACTAGGATTATTTATATTTTTCTCTTTTGTCCTTTATAAAGGGGCCTGCAAGTGTTGGGATGAAGCCTTGCAGTTTTCGGGGCACCTAGAAGCTCTCTCTTGGTCTTGTCTTGTCTGTGACGTTGTCCTCATTTCCTTGGAAAGGAACCACGTGCCTTTTGCAGGGAAGTGAGTGTCGTTACCCTCATTTTACAGAAGAGAAAATGGCTTTTCTGCAAAACTGCACAGAACATCAAGCCACAGAGTCGTTGAGCTTAACGTCCATTATTGAGCAGGCGACCCCGAAGGCTGGGCAGGGCAGGGTTTCTCACTCTCCGAGACACCGAGAACTTCCGTTCTCTAGACTGGCCTTAAACACGGTTCCTGGGGAAGCAGGAGACTAGAACCGCCTCTCAGTCATGTAAGCTTCTGTGAAGTCAGGGAAATGGAGAAAATAACTAATTACTTTCGACCAAACTCAGGGTGAAACTGGTAAACAATGAACCTGAGGGGTGGAAAAATTGTTTTCCACTGATTTCCACTGAAAGTCCATTTCCTTGGATCAAAAACATTTTCAGCAAGATGGTTTTCCAGTAGACCATGAAGACCTGAACACGCTCAAAATATGTAACCCCTTACTAAGAGCCAGAGAAAGCCCACATTGGCACCCTGACAAGTTGCCACCAGAATCGTGATACAGTTTCAGCCCCCAGAGAGGAATCAAAGTCCCTTTTATTAAAATGCGTTATTTATGGCTTACAGAAAGTCTCCCAGAGCCCTGACAGCTCAGGAATGAGCTCAGAAATTAACTCTTTGATATTATCAGAGTCGATCCATCTCTCTGGATTTTTTGCCCAGTTTTTTTTTCTTTCCTTCCTGAAAGGCACATACAGAAAAAGAATTTCATTCAACACACAAAGGAATGACGATGCTCACTGGGAGACTGCATGAGTGTCTTTGCCGATCAACCCTCTGATTCATCCATCCTTTCCGTATAAACAGAAATAACTTCTTGTCTCAGTGAAGGTGGCCCCGAGGATGGGAGACCCTGGGAGGTAGCTGGGGATGCAGAGCGTGAAGCCGGAGCACTCCCAGAGACACCTGATCCCATGGAGGGAGGCTCCGAGGGGCACAAGCAAGCCTGTGCACCAAGGTCGTGGAAGTGTCAGGAAACCAGAGTTCCACGGCGAGTACTACCTTCCTGAATGTCCTTGGCAGACTTCTAGCTCTGCTTAGAGCTTCAGTTTTCCTTTCTGTAAAATGGCTGCAGACATGAGCCCAGTGCATTTCAAACTAATTTTAGTGGTTGAATTCCTGCTTTTATTTTTCAAGCAAAACCATTCAAGGAACCACCAAAACATAAAAAGATGAAAAATGTCATTGTTTTCCCCTTGGCCCATCTATCGTGGATACCAAAGTACCCAAGGAACTCTGGGCTCCACAAAAAATTGTTTGCATTTCAGGCATGAGCTGATCATTGGGTCACTACAATTGTGAGCAGTCATTCCTTCGTCCCCAAGCTGAATTCTGACTATGTTGGCCCTCAGCAGTAGCAGGACACCGTTCTCCTCACTCCAGCTCCATCCACTGGCCACAGAGCCCGCAGTGCAGAGATGAAGCCTTGCTGCTTGGAGGGTCCTCTGCCTCACCTGATGCTGGGCCTCATGGCTCCTATTAGCTTACCCCCCAGAGGCCATTCTCACCAGGATAAAGCTTTAGAGGCCATGGGGAAAAGAAAGCCTGCCAGAGGACAACAGGCTTGGGTCATATCCAATGTCTATGCCAGCTCACCGAGAGGCTGGGTGACTTGCCTCTCTGGGTCTCAGTTTCCTCTGCGGGTACAATGCAAGAGGGTATACTGACCAGGGTTATTTTAGGTTCAAAGATCGGCCAACTCAAACTGACTTCAAAAAATGGAGAAATGGGCCCTGGCTGGGGTGGTTCAGTTGGTTGGAGTGTCCTCCCATATCCAAAACGTAGCGAGCTGGATTCCTGGTCAGGGTGACCCCTGGTCCAGATGCGTATAATCCCCAGTCCAGACATGCATGAACTCTGGTCCGGGCGTGTACCGGAGACAGCCAATCAATGCTTCTCTCTCTTACCGAGGTTTTTCTCTCTCTCCTTCTCTCCCTTTTTCTCTCTCTAAAAGTAATGAAAAAAAATGTCTTTAGGTGAGGATTTAAAAAATAGAGAAAGGGGAACACTTGTGCACTGTTGGTGGAAATACAAATTGGTGCAACCACTGTGGAAAACAGTATAAAAGTTCCTCAAAAAATTAAAAATAGAGCTGCCATGCAAGCCAGTGATCTTATTCCTGGGGATATATCCAAAGGAAATGAAAACAGGGTGTCAAAAAGATGGCTGCACTCCCATGCTCAAAACAGCATTCCTTACAACAGCCAAAACCTAGAAACAGCCCAGGGTCCATCAGTGGAGGGTGGACAGAGAAGGTGTGAGACACACACAGACACACAATGCCCAGGGTCCATCAGTGGAGGGTGGACGGAGAAGGTGTGAGACACACACACACACACACAATGCCCAGGGTCCATCAGTGGAGGGTGGACAGAGAAGGTGTGAGACACACACACACACACACACACACACACACACACAATGCCCAGGGTCCATCAGTGGAGGGTGGACAGAGAAGGTGTGAGACACACACACACACACACACAATGCCCAGGGTCCATCAGTGGAGGGTGGACGGAGAAGGTGTGAGACACACACACAATGTGAAGTGCTATCAGCCATGATAAAGAAGAAAATCTTGCCATTCCCAAATGGGCATGGACAGCACGGATGGACATGGAGGGCACTGTGCTAAGTGAGATAAGTCAGACAGAGAAACACAAATATCTCATGGTATATCACTCAGGTCTGGAATCTAAAAAAACGTCAGACTCATAGACAGTAGAAAGCTGGCTGTGGTTGTGAGGGGACAGGGCGGGGAACTAGGGAGCGGCTGATAAAAGGTGCAAACTTTCAGCTCTAAGGTCTGAGGGTCTAATGTGTAACACGGTGAGTATTGGATAGTTAGAATTTACTAAGAGGGCAGTAGAACGTGAATGTTCTTAACATACAAAGATAAGTATGTGAGGTGGTGGACGTGTTAATTAGATGGCGGGAACCCTTTCACAATGTGACATATATCACATCACCGTGATGTACAAGTATTTTACAGTTATATCTCAAAAAGCTGGGGAGATAAGTTAAAAATGGAGAAGTGCACGATATAGGCACGTGCAAGTGAAGAGCTCGGCGGTGGGCTCCGAGTCAGGCTGCTGCATCCCCGCTGTCCTCGGGGACCACCTCCTCAGCAGTGTTTGATCTGTGTGGCTGCACTCTCAGGCAGGGTCCCCCCAGTGGTGGCAAGATGTCTACCAGCAGCTCCCAACTTGCAGCCAAGTGGCTCCACACCCCCAGAAACCAAAAGGCATCTCCTTGATGACACCAAGCAGAATCTCAGGGGTGATTGGCCTGTCTTGTGTCATGTGACCATGCCCAACAGCCCCCCAACTGCCTTAGGCAAGCATGCTCTCCTCTGATGCGCCAGGCCTGTGTCATATGCTCCCATCTGTAGCCTGGAGTGACAATCTTCCCCCAACTCCTGTTATCCCCAAAAGATAATAAATCTTCCCTCAGAAAGCAAAGCAGGTGCTGGGAAAGCCAAATCCATAGGTCACTAGAGAAAAGTAGGGTCTCCAGCTTGTTTAAACACAGAACCCCATCCTCAAACTACAGCTCACACAGGCACCCAACACCTGATGCAGAAGAAAGCTGAAGTTGCTTTGGTTGAGGGAGTGGAGCCATCCAGGACCCCCACTCACACGCTGCTTTTTCTTTCTCTGCAGATATCAGCTGAGATATTTAAGGGCCCATCCAGCTCCCTAGAATCAATGTTCCAATGGCATCTGGGTGGTGAGGACTTAGGGATTGTACCACCAATGGCAGCCTGGGATCAGGGGTCTTGTGCCAACCTGCCCTTTCCTGCTGATAGACCCCCTAGCTCACCTTGCCCACCTGACAGTTTAATACCTCTTCAGCAAAGGAGCCTCACCATCCTCCTGCATGCCCCCATGGTGAGGGGACTTATTCTCCTGACACTCTTTACTCCAGCCTGACTGGAACTTTGAGCTTTGCAGGGGCAGAAATGGTGCATGTTGTCATTGTTGTGTCCCCAAGCCAATGCAAGAAGGCTCGATAAATATTGAGTGGATAGGTGGATGAACAAATGAATGGACAGTTGAACAGGACAGACAGATGGATGGATGGATGGATGGATGATGGATGGACAAACAGATGAATTAAAAATATATCTTCAAGATAGCACATCTCTTTCCCAGAAACTGAGACAAAAAAAAAAAACAACAACAATACTTTCTGGGACAGAGCTACCACCCTCCTTCAGTGTCACGCAAACATGCACAGAAGGTCCTGGCCCTTCTGCCCTCTCACCCACATAGACTTGCTTCTGTCCCACCCAGCCCATTTTAGGACAGCCCCGTAGACACTGGGCGAGGTAGTGACCAAAACCCCTGGGGTTGCCTCTCTAAGCTGAGGGGTCCGGCTCCTCCAATTACACTCCATGAGGTGAGGTCTCTACTGTCTGGGTGTCCCTCTGGATACACTGCAGACTATACCTATTCTTTCTTCAAAGACCTAGGTTGCAACATTTAGGGGAATCTGCAGAGTACGTGGAAGGAGGCTGCAATAGCCTTGCTCTTTCTTGTCTCCATGCCTTAAGTTACATGGCCTGGGATGCACCTGTGTGGCTGCACCACACAGGTGCTCAGGTCTGACCACCACAGGTGGTGCTGAGCCATACCTTCTGATCCTGGCCATAAGGCAGCTTACTCTTTGGGTCCACGTGCTACAATTGCCCTTTATTAAGCCAGTGTGACAAGACCATTCGGATTCCTGAGTTATTTGATGGTCTGTCTGTGGCTTTGGGTCATCTCTAACTTGGCACAGCCACGGGCAGGACATGGTGGCATTTCCCCTGGAGAGACCATAACAGAGGGGAGAAGTGCTCTAGCCTCAACTTGGATGGAGAGGGAAGGGCAGCACAGTGTCCTCATGATAAGTGCCTGACTCAGACCCTGACACACAATCTTCCTCTAAGTGTTTTCTTTCCATCCTTCCCACCCCTTATCTTACCTTGAGCCATGGTGCCCTCCTGCCAGGAGTTTCCTAGGGAGCCATTGACAAATGCGTGGGACACAAGTGTGTTCTGTGTTTTACAAATGGGAAACGTGATGCCTGTGGAAAAGGT
>VMDR010010905.1:0-29672 GCA_007922815.1 Macrotus californicus
TGTCTTTTGTGTTGGAATTCAATGGGCTATTGAAATATAATTGGACAAAATATAGTCATAGGCCTTGAACTCATGGAACTTTCATTCTTGGAAGAAAAAAAATTAAATAACAGGACTTTAATGGATCATTTAGTCCAATCATTTTATTTTATAGATAATAAAACTGGGTCCCAGAGAGATATAAATAATACAGAAAGGTAATAGTTACTGAAATGCTACTATGCATATACCTGGTTATTTTCTAAGTGCTTTCCAGGTTTTAACTCATTTAATTTACACAAATCTACAGCATATTTACTATTACTATACCCATTTACCAATAAGAAACTGAAACACAGAGATTTTAAATCAATTGCCTAAGGTCAGACAGCTAATAAGCAGCAGAGATAGAGTTTGAATTAGGCAGTCTGTCTCTAAGATCCAGGCTTCAACCTCTAGGCAATTCTGCCTTTTTATCTAAAGACACCCATCAAGAGCAGTAGTGACAAACGAGGGGCTAGAAGCAAGTGGGTCAGAGGCAGGGCAGCAGGTAGTCACCACAACATAGCCACCCAGGATATATAAGTACATGTTAAGGTGAAAAGTAACTTTGATTTCAATCTGTACTAGGTTGTTGATTTTCTTTTGAGATCATTCAGAAATGCCAACTAAATCTCTGCACTAATGACTAAACACCAAATAAAAATTAAATTCCTTTAAATCCAAAGTCCGAGGCTTTGTAAACAAGAGACAATCCAAGTTGAATTGTATCTATAATAATCTATTCAAAATGCCTGAATTCTTTATCAGGTCTTAAAATTATATGACCTGTCTTATGCTTCTAGTGTTAACAGAACAAAACACATTTTTAATGTTTTTGAAGAAAATTATTACCTTACTTTTATGTTATTCACCAGGGAATTACTAACCATAAAGGTCTTCTAAGAGAAAAAGTCATTAAAATTGTTCTTGTATGAAGATTAGCAATAACTATTACATAAGTGTATTTGTCAGTATAAATTAAGTAATGCTGCAGTGACAAACATCACCAAATTTTGCTAGCTTATCACATTACAAATGTATTCATTTCTCACAGTTATGTTCCACACAAGACCTAAGCTGATGGAGATTCCATTATCATGTACTTACTCCATCTAGAATAAGGCCTTAGTAATCACTAAAGCAAAGGAAAAGAGAATTGAAGAGTCACTAGCTGGCTCTTTGCACTTTTGCCGAAATGTAAAACACATAGATCCTATGCATAGTGTACTGACCAAAACTAGCACTTTGCCCTCCTGAATTGCAAGGGGTTGGACATGTATTCTACTACTCCAGGAGCACAGGAAAAAAAAGGAGCAAGATTTGGGTAAGCAGTAGAAACCTCTGCCACAGTGAATCAGTACAGACTCCCTGCTGTACAAATAGTGATATTAAATTTCCTATGCAATGCTACTCCTCTTTCTCCTGCTACAGTACTACTGCATCAGTGAGCGTGTACTATGTGCTAAGCATGTGTAACAACTTCTATATAACATCCAACTCCATGAAACAACTCTTTGAAGTATTATTATTTCCAGTCCAAAGTAAATTAGATAAAACTTCCACGTATTAAGCAGAAGAACAAAGCATCTCTCTCCCTGAAGGAACTTAATATTTTCTAAATAATCAAGATATATGCAAGACTTATATATATTTTAACTTATATATATTTCTCAGAATTCTATACTTAGAAATAAAACATGAGTAACACATATCATTTACTAAACATTGTATGAAGGAGAGGTCCTTCTGCACCTTTGCGGTTTCTTCCATTTTCAGCACATTTTTCTATTGATTATAAACACATTGGTACTGTATTTACAGCATGTACTCCAGACAAAGTTTTAGAGCCTGTATATCTGTCACATTAATATTTACACAATCCCTGAACAGTATATATATTTACTCCTATGTTACAGATGAGAAAACTGAGACTTTAAAAATTCAAGTGACTTGAAAGAGGCTACAAATTTTAACTGGAAGATCTGGAATTTGAACTTAGATCTTTTCGGCACAGAACTGACACTTTGGATCGCATACTACCACATTAACCTACTACTGCTCAACATCCTAGGCTCAGCCAAAGATTCACTTGTCTTATGAAGCATTGTGGACACCCTTGGTCAGAGGTAGGTGTGTTCCCTCCTCCATCCTCAAAGAGTACTGAGTAGAAGCTATCATTTTAACATTATCACATTATATGTAACTGTATTTACATAACCATCTCATAGACAAGACTGCAGATTTGTGAAGTAGTAAGCCTAGGCAAATGGGTAGCTACAGTTAGCTTTAAAGAGAAGTGGGAGGATTAGCACAGAGGTGTCCTTGCCCCAGACCACCAGCCTAAAGTAAATGGGCCACCCCTGACCTTGGCAGCAGGTCAGTTTCAGGCTGCTCATGCAGTGCTTGCCCTTCTGGATAGGCTCAGGACATAGGCATGACTGGGAGTAAGGGGCCTAAAGACATGAGAAGAACACAGAAATGTCTGTTTGCTGCATGTGCATTTTACCCACTACATACAGGCACTGGAGATGCAACAATATGTAAGACAGACATGGTATGTGACTTTATAGAGCTTAGATCATGAGAGGAGAGACAAGAAACCAAGAAGCAAATCATGAAAACAATCAAAAGTTGTTGTAGGTTTGAAGTGGTTCTTCGAAAAGAAATCAGTAATAATTACACTGCAACAACATATTAATATGGTAGATGATAGATAGATAGATGATAGACAGACAGACAGACAAACCTAAACAGGGTTATGTGCAAGATAGAGGTGGCCACTTTTGATGGTGTAGTCAGGGAAGACCTCACTAACAGGTAGCATTGAAGCTAAGACCTGAAGGATTTTTTAAAAAGTCAAATAGATAAGATCCAGAATAAGAACATTTTAGGCAGAACAAAAGACCTCAAGACGGGAAGTTCAAATCGATTATGACAACTGATATGTATAACTGAAGCCCTCGATTCCCTCCTGAATTTCAGATGGCATATTGACATTAGCAACTGGCTATCTAATCAAAATTTCAACTTAAAAAAATTCTTGATTTCCCTCCTCACAGATTTTTCTTCTCCAGTATTGGTAAACAGTTCTACATTTCACCCACTTACTATAGCCAGCACTTTGAATCATTTTTTAAGGTAGAACAAAAAAGAAAATTCTTGTTGGTTCTATCTTCAAAATATTGTCTAAATATAAGTACTTCTCTTCACCTTCATCTCTACCAAACCATATCACCACCCTATCCCACCTGGACAACAGTAAATGTCTTATTTGGCCTTTTTGCACCTGCTCTTGCATCCCTACCTTTTATTCTCTGCTCTCTAGCCAGGGAGTTTATGTCCACTTTCTGCTCAAAATATCCATCGACTTCCTACATCACTTAAAATAAAATTTAAAATCCTTACCACTGGTGGCCCCTTGCTCCCTTGGTACTTCATTACCTCTCTCTCTCTCTCTCTCTCTCTCTCTCTCTCTCTCTCTCTCTCTCTCTCACACACACACACACACACACACACACACACACACACACTTTGCTCCTAACTCTGACCTCTTGATGTTTCCTAAACACACTAAAACTACTCTTGTTCTTTGCACTGCATTGTGAGATATGTGAGCTCAATATTTGTTATTGTGTCCATTCTACAATCTTTAGCGTTTCTATCTAAAATACAAAAATTCTTAATAAATATTTATTTGCTGAAGTAGATGAGGAAGGAGGGAAAAGGAAGGAGGGAGGGAGGGAAGGAGGGAGGAAAAAAGAAGATGCAAAGAAGAAAGGAAGAAATACAGGCAGACAGTCAAGAAGGTTCCTTACTCATATGTTTCTAGAAACCCTCAGAAGCCTGTGAGCTTGGGGTACAAGAAGGAAGGATAGTATGAGGTGGCAAGAATGAAATTGAGTAGAGAAGCCAAGCCTCATGGTATCTTCTGGGCATCATAAGAAGTTCAGATTTTATTCTTTTTCTTTAAAAAGATTTTATTTACTTATTTTTAGAGAGGGGAAGGGAGAGAATGAGAGGGGGAGAAACATCAATGTGTGGTTGCCTCTCACACAGCCCCTACTGGGGACCTGGCCCACAACTTAGGCATGTGCCCTGACTGGGAATCAAACTGTTGACCCTTATGTCAGTGTCCTTATCTCTAAAATGGGAGTAATTAAACCTACCTTTCAACCTTGCTATGACTAGTAAATGAAATAGGGTGCAGAAAGAACTTGGAGCAGAGCAATTCTCTTACACTGAGCTTCTGCTTCGTGAACTTCCACTGTAGAAAGAGAGAGATGTGACTCCATTACGACCACTGGAGAAATATAAGAAGACATGCAAGAAAAAAATCTAAATTTCATGACAACATTTGGTGTTGATACCAGACTCCCTGCTGGTATAGGGAGGTTGCTTCATAGGAACATGCTTTACAAGGAACCTGAATTGTTTTTGAGAACTAGAGAGCACAGGTATTAGTCTGGTGACTTCCCATAATTAAGGTTTCTTCGGTGCTTAAATAAATACATCAAGTCACAGTCTGGGTCTAAAGGCTCCCTTGCATGGAGCCAAGTGGTTGATTCCTTTGGAGTACAAGAGAGCAGCTTCAAGAATTGCAGTGGCCATATTTTCAAAGGACAGTGGCAAAATAGTGTCCTATAGCTTTAAGAAAACCCTAAACAAAGTCAATCAGGAGAGTTTTGTGTAACCCTCTCAGAGCTTTTGAATTCATTTTCTTAACAAGCATTAAATTTACTTACATGCAAAATCTGGTCATGACTACTTCAGAAATAATGTAGAATGGCTCCATTGAGCAGACACAAATGTTTATTGGACAGAACTGAATGTCTTGAGAGATTATCAAGTGTTGCCGGTGTTTATGCGGAGAGAAGATGTAATCGTTCTGCTTTCATCGCCTGTTGCTTTTTCATTTCCTCTCTCATTGAGAATCCTATTGCTGCACAGACAATAGCATCCGTGTGTATATGTACATACACAGACTGCACGGGAGCTCTGGTGCTGGGACAAGATATGCTAAAATAACACAGGAAAACAAATTACACCTTCCAAAGGGCTGTTTGGAAATACTGAAGATGAGCCTCAGCGACCATGTTGGCACAATGGAAATCATGAGAAAAAGAGAATCATTCATCTTCTGAAATGTATTTGAGTATCTTTCAGGGATGAGTTAAAATCGAGTAATCAAGTCCTCATTATTGTTGAGCTCTTCTATGGATTACTCCAAAGGAATAAGTGACTGTGGAGAGATATGGACTTAAAGGGACCTGGGTTCAAGATTCAAGATGTGAACTACAAAGTTGTTCTGTGGCATTGAGCTCTTTGATTATTTTCTATAAACTCCAACGTCCTCGTCTGGAAATGGGGCAGCAAACGCTCGCTCCCAGGTTAGCTGTGACTAATATATGATCACTCAGGTAGAAGTTCCGCATACATTGCAAATTAGGGTACAGAATATTAGTTATTATTTTATATTATATTATAACTGTGCTGAAAACTGGTGGGTATTTTGAGTGCCTCCACTGCTTGAAAAAATAATTTTTCCATCTTTTTGTTTTCTAGAGCAGGTACCGATAAGTTTTAGTCCTTTCAGGGACATTTGGATGTTCAGTTTACCCTACAATGGTCTGGGCAAGGACCTGAGTGAGAAGTCCACTTTCACATTGCCCCTCAGTGATCTAAGCTTTGAACAGATCTGAAAGTACAAATCAGAGCCTTTCTTCACGTGGCCCCTTCCAGGCCTCAGAAAAATTGACTAATAATTATGAAATAATTTAACCTCCCATCTCTTCCAGAGCATTCTGGTGCTGGAGGGGCAATCAATGGTTTAGGGAGATTTGGGGACTTTGGGGACTACAGCTATGCCTTTGGGGTACCCTTTGCATGATGCAGGCACCTATAATCCAACCTTAAATATGAAAGGGTAATTCTAGTCTAAAGAGAAGAGATTTCAAAAGGAAAACACATCTTACCTGAGCCGGTTTTCTAATATTTTGGTGAAGGATGGCTATCAAATACCGTGCTCATGGAATGTCTTGTATTCTTGTTCACAAAGTTATAAAGTCCTTTACTTCAAAAAAAGGCACCAAATTCTCGAGAAAGCTTTTTCTGACCTCCCCCATTTTCATCCCATCCTAGTTTAGGTGGTTCTTCTCCAGCCCACATTTAAAAGTTACTGTTTAATTATAGGACAAAAGTCACATTTTCAGGCCCTCTTTCCCAGAGCTGGCTGGATCCCATAAAGCATGACTGACCCTGCTTGTTTTGTAAGCCTTTATCCTCAAGACTAGAAAATTACGGGAAGTATCCTGAAGGCACAGAAGCTGGGGAACTTAGGGAAAAGGACACACCAGACCACAACCTATACTGGACCCTGCACCCAAAGATAACATTGAAACACACTGCAGCCTCTGCAAGACCAACTGAAGCACCCTGCTCTACAACCACCCCATCACCTAATACAAGCTCAAAGCCCTACCCCTCAGGGCTGGTGCTGGTGTGTTTCTCAGAGCCTCGCCCTTTCTCTCCCTTGGGAAAGTAAAATAAGACTTTTACTCTCTGCACTTTCTTCTCTTTCTGAATTCTTTCACAGCCCAGGTCACCAACCACCCTAACATTTTCTATTAATCTGTCTCTGCCCCACTGGACTTAGTGGCTCACTGAGGGCACAGGGCACAAGTGGAATCTGTATAATTCCTGCCACAGTGCCTATGACACTACCAGGCATATATAAAGCATTCGGGACGACAGCTGGAAGAATTAATAGTTGATAGAAATATGTTGGAACAAAGTACCAGCCTTGACATGCTCAGGAGTGTGCTTTTATTAAGTTATTGATCAGAGCAGAACAGGATGATGTTAGATGCATGCTCCCTATCAAAAACAAGTAACCCCAAACAGGAAAGCAACAACAGCAACATTCCTATTACCATCTTACAAATGGAACCAGGCATCATGGATCAGATCGGAGACCTCAAAAATTTAGTCAGGCATCTGAAGCAACAACTGCCTCTACTTTGTTGTTCGTGCCGTACCAGCTCCCTAAAGTGATCACAAACAATATCCTCCTAAATAAAAAAAGTCTGCATGCTACAGCTTGTTTTTTGATGAAAGAAAATAAAAAATGGAAGAAGGGTGCTAAAAAATATCATCACTGCCAGATGGAAAAAACCAAAAAGATAAATTTTGCTTATACAATAAGGAATATGGGACCCAAGGACAACTGGGCAGTTGAGACTTATGCGCCATTCTGGAGCTAAGGAGAAAGAGGCGGGGGTCTGGGAATTCAAAGGAAAGGTAGACAATTCACAGGTAGATGAGAAAAAGCAAATAATGTTAACAGCTTTTTGCCAGACACCCAGAAACAGTGGGAAATAGAGGGAGTCTAACAAATAGGCTTTGCTAGCATCTTCCCTCTCTGCCACTCTTAGTTTATATTATGCTCAGCTCATGGCTCCCTTCCTTTAAGCTGTTTTTTCTACCTGAATTTCTCTATACTGGTCAGGGGGAGGCAAAGTTTCTTCCTGAGTCTTTCATTTCTTAAAAATAACCAGCTTAAAATAATATCTCAAAAGGTCGTGTTGTAAGGTGGCAAAACTTTGCTTTCCCTCAAAAGCCTTAATATGTTGTCTCTAATTCCACCAGAGATATGTTTATTTGGTACTTAAGGGCTTGTAGTGCCTCAAGAATTAAAAGGTAAATACCCCTAAAAGGGAAATATGTGTGTAATGCCTTAAATAAAAGCAGAAAAGGAGGAACCAGTTATTGAAGCATAATGGTTAATGAGTTAAAATTGCCATCTCCTATGCTTAAGAAAAATATGGAATACACATTGTTATTTCTATTTTACAGATGACAAAATCAGAACTCAGAGACATTGAACTACTTGCTGAAGGTCCACAAGGTATTATGGGAAAACAGGACTTTGAACGCAGTCCTTTCTGAGCCTCTTATCTTAATATTATACCCTCTCTCACATTCGTATAACCTCCAGATCCCAGACTTTCACCCTCCTTCACACTTAGAAAACAGCATCAACAAGTTTAAATCTATTCAAATTGCTCTGGTCCCTGTGGGCACCAAAGCGTAAGTCCCCACCTGCCATTCTGAGTGAGATTGCTAGATCCGGAGCCATGCATCATTTAAGATCATTAGTGCAAAATCAATAGCTGCAGGAAATAATTGCAGCTATCCCTGCAACCTTGCCCCCTGTGGTACTTCATCCTTGAAGGTTATTTAATTGAAGTCCGGGCAAGATGGGCTAGCTCTGGAGTGATGCATAAAGTGGAATTGACACGACACCGGAGGGAGACGGGCTTCACTCCCAGCACCACCATGTGTGGCTGAGGTCAAGAAAGTCTCATGATACTTGGAGCCAGAACACAAGGTTCCGTGGAGGGGCGCTGCCTTGCAGGTGGATAGATCTTCCCTGACTTTGGGAGTAATGAGCAGTGTACCATAAAGGGACAGTAATTATTTAGTAAATGTCTCTTAGAGTGTCTATTGGAAAATGACTGTATGCTCAACTCAGCCTACAACAAAACTCAATAGGACATCGCCCCTAATGAACCTCCGGGAGAACATATTTGAATGGAAGTAAATGACCCAATGTCTCCTGGTTCAATAGCTCCACAGGCATAATATCAGAACCAGTCTTCCAATCATCTAGATTCTGCAAAATCTGGTAAACAGAGGTGGGTGCAGTGAGGTTTGAGTTTTTGTTCCATGTCACCTCTATTCTGGGTTCAGGTAACAGCACCTCCTCTCCAGCACCCTCAGTTCCCAGACGGCCACAGTCCACCCCTGCCCTGGCAACCCCTGCTTTGTTTCTAATATTTCCAGACCATCACCCATCCTCGAATTTATGCTGCTGCCACTTTGTTGCAAGAGCATACTTAACCACTGTGTACCACGCACGCATTCAGAACCTCACTTTTAAACGTTCACAAAGCAGAGAATACATCCATTCACTGTTCATTACTTCAATATATATTTATTAAGAAATATATATATGTAGTAGGAAATCCACTACACAGTCAGTTGTAACTCTTTCATTAATAACTAATGTTTTGAAAATTATATTAAAACAAAGGTTTTATTTTTCTTGCCATGGTTAATTCATATTTTATTTACTTTATATAGCATTAACGATGTCCTCATTAAGGGTCATGTGTTGTTTGAAATGCTTGGGATGCAATAATAAATACAATTGATGACATTATTTGCTTTGAGGAACTTACATTTCTATTGGGGAGATAGACAACAAACTAAAGAAAAAATTTCCTATCCAATAACACTTACGGTGCCTCTGCTTCTCATATTGATCCTGGAAGTAGAGACAAAAGAACAGAACCTTAATGACGGGAACCCAGAGCTGGTTCTGTGATGGGCTAGACTACGAGGCGCTGATAATGTGGGCACTACCAGTGAAAAGAGGGCCAGCAGTTCATGGCAAAATGGCAAAATAATCACTTCAGTTACTCACCTGTAGTTATCTGGAATCAAATGTCTATAAAATACAAGGCTTTGCGAGAACTTAAAACAGTTCAACATAAATAAAGCATGTGCAATCCATGAAGCTGGTTGGTAACTACTGGAACCTGTCTCAGGTCCCAGCTCAGATTTTTTTTTTCTTTTCAGGAATCAGAAAGCTTATTTACTGGGGGGGAGGGGCCCTGAGAACGGGAGAGTGGAACCTCTGTAGATCTACCTATTCTTCCATAGAAGCAGCAAAAAAACTCACACAGTTGTCCAAATGAGCTTTTTCAGAACTCTAGAAATTAACTAAAAGATGTCCATAATGGAAGGAGCATTTGTCCAAGAAAAACTGCTGACCCTCAGCAAGAACAGTGGAGGTTTGGGACCTTTTAGTTGGCCCAGGTTCATCCACAGGAGGAAGGGGCAGACTGGGTCTGGATCCCTTCAAGAGGCTTCATCTCTTTGACAGAGCATTGTTACCATGTGATGCCCTTCACAGCCTCCCCAGAGAGCTCTGCCCATGGGGCATTGTCATTATTTCACCTGACCCAAAGCACACTCAGTGGGAAACAAAAACTCTTACCTCCCAGCCATACTGCAGAATGTGGAGCAAAAGGCAATTCCTAGTGGAAAGGAATAGAAACCTAAGTCTTTTTAAAAATGTATTTGATTTAAGATGAACAGTTGGTAGCTGGCTTCATCCCTGCAACATAAACTTCAGAAGAGTACACCAAGATGGAAATTCAGGCAGGCAAGAGGTTCCAAAAAAATGGAGAAGGAACACATAGAGAACTCTTGGATGAAGATAAGACTCCACCCCCACCCCATAATTTCTGGGGTATGGCTATTATGATTTGGTAACTTGAGAAGCATAGTGTCTAGAAAACTGGGGGTTGAACTTAGGAAACATGGGGCTAAGAGGAAAGAAATGAGAGACTCCTGGGCATGGAGAAAGGAGGGGCTGGCATGGAGGCATTCAGAAAGCCTGATGATGCTCTGTAACGTCTGTCACTTTGGCCTGTGAAATGGAGAAAGACAATTTTCAAACCACTCTGGTAAACAGGGAAAAGGCCATGGATTTTCTGTCAGAGGGATTAGGTGGTCCTTGGCTGGAGGTGTTCTTGGGAAAGGTGAATGGGCAGCTATCTAAGTAGTTAGCAGTTGCCTGGACCTCCCTTATAAATGACTAGAATGGAGATAGAACGGGGCTGACACGGAAGATTCTGATATGATAAAAGAACTGGTGAACGTTATTCACTAAATGGTAGAAAATATGTGGGATCAGCAGAGCAAACTAGTAAAACTCTTATTTTGATGCTGACTCAGGCTTTTTTTTTTTAAATTTGATATCATTGAGACAAAGTATGTGTCAGTCAGTCAGAGTCATTTGTGTGGCTAAATAGCTAATACCACTTCGGATTTTTAGAATTTCTACAATGTTTCCCACAAGAGCTAAGCTATAGACTTACAATCACCTTGCACCCATTTTAGGTTAGGTTGTCACATGCTGCCAGAGAGCTCCCTTTGGGATTTCAATTGACAGCAAAATTTATCGTCCCTGCCAATGCTAATAGGACTCGGCTGCAACTGCTGAGTGTCATTCAGCCAAGCTCACAGTCTAGGCTCAGAAAGACCCACGACAGAGTGCTAATATTTCTCTTTTTGTGTTTACCCTGGTGATTTCCATTATAAGATGAATTTGCATGTTTTATAAAAAGGATAGCAAATTCAGAGGAAAGAGTCTTAAAACCTCACCTATAATCCTTAGTCAGAATCAACTAAGAGTGTGCTCGATAATTGCAAGGTTTGTCTTATTCCCTTTATTATATTCTCGGTATCTATTTGCCATAGAATAATGTCCTTTTATAAATATAAATGTATAAGTGAGCAAGTGGAGAAATGAATAAAGTGATGAATTAATTATAAATGAGTGGGTTAATAGTTTAGTATATTTTGTTCCATGCTACATTGTCTGTGCGATATTGATTTTCCTTTTATCTTTTCCTTATTTTATGTAGTTGAAAATATATTATGTATATACTGTTACTTCATTCCTTTCACACTTATCAGCAAGAGAATAAATTAACATGTAGTAGTATCATCCCATAAAATACAAGTTTAAATAGCTATGTAATATTCTATTGAGTGATTGGTTAGCTTAACTCACCAGTACTCTCTCTTTAGGACTTAAAGATGCTTCCCATTATTTCTTATAAATGGCATTATGAATAGTATTTTGTATTCATGACCACGAACATTATAATATGTGGCATAGTAATATAGGAACTTATTTCTCCCCTCAAATACATTTCTGACACTCCACATGCAAACACCTTTCCCTTCACTTTTCAAAGTTTTCTTTTAGTGGAAAAGGTGTGAAGCCTTCAATTTTGCTCCAAGAATCATGTTACACATCGTATGACATAAACATGTTCAAAAGCCATTTGCGTGCTCTGGCTACAAGCTGCTGGAAGGTTGACATTTAGGCAAACGGCTCTTCCCACGTGCCTGGCTGACTTCCAGGGAGAAAACTATTGGACGAGGTGAGAGACAAGGTGGAGGGCAGGTTTATTCTGGTCGCCGCATTGTGTCCATGCATAAGCAGGCTCATTTGCCAAGGAAGGAATACATGTTGAATACTATCCTCCTACAACTAACGTTTCAGAAGCTCACTCTCCCCGACAAACGTTTGAAAAACTGTTTTTACTCGTCCCGTATTTTCAGGCTCTAACCACTATCCTTTGTGGAGAGAACTTGAGGGGAGATGGGCACACGACACAGAGTCGCTCTGGGCAGCACCTGATGCTCTAACTAGTTGATCTTCATCCAAACACAGGCTTAACATCTGAACCTTGGATCAGGCACACGGTTTAAATATATTGGATTAGTTATAAGCCACATGCCTTGGTATTTCATTCTTGTTAGTTAAAATGACAGGTACATAAATTGTTAACTGATTTTACTTTCATAATACAATTGACTGGCATGTCCAAGCAAAGTTATAAGAAATAGAGTAACGACTGTGTTATCAATCTAAAGTAGTAGGCCAATCAGTCACACGAACGGGCAGGATGCAAACCGAGGAAACTTGGTTATGACAAGAGTTTTCAGAGAATTTCTAAGTCCATCACTCCTCGGCTCCTCAGACACGCGTAACTCATGCTTTCATCGTAACGCTCTGCATGGTTCTCTGAAGGCCTAGTTCACTTGTCTGTTTCTCCCAGCAGACAGTGAGTTCCTTGAGAATACAACAATTTTATATACATATATATTTTCATTTCTATACCTGCACGATTTAGCTCAAGGGTCAAAAAGACGCTTGTTAAATTCAGGCCTATCAAATAAATTTAACATTTACTGGCACCAGTGCAGCAAGACAGTCCGTTTCGGAAAACGAGCAGAGGACACAGCAGGCACAAACATTGGTTTGGTAGAAAAGGCAGATGTGGCCATTAAATGATCGAGCAGAGTAACGGTTATGCTAGGTAAAGTTCCCTAAAAGCAATAGAATGCTTTTTCACCTGCTTTCTTTAAAAAGTGAGGCAAAAAATTAAATAGAGCAATGGATATTAATTACAATATTAGGAGGACAAAATTAAATAGCAACTAAATCATAAAGGACAAAAAATATATAATTTTCCCTTGTCCTGGCTGGTGTAGCTCAGTGGATTAAGCATGGGCCTGCAAACCAAAGAGTCGCTGGTTCAATTCCCAGTCAGGGCACATGCTTGGGTTGCTGGCCAGGTCCCCAGTAGGGGGCATGTGAGAGGCAACCACATATTGATGTTTCTCTTTCTCCTTGCCTTTCCCACTCTCTAAAAAAATAAAATATTTTAAAATATATAAAATTTCTCTATAATTATTAACCCATCCACGTTAAGCAAATGTTGGATTTTAATTAGTAGTTAAGCTTTAGCATGCATTCTTTAATTAATTGAAAAACCTCCTTTAATGCAAAATTACATTCACAAATGTAAGGAACCAGATTTAAGACAAAATCCAAAGCTAAGCTTCTTGCAAGAGCACGGAATACATAATAAACAATGAGAAAGTAACATCTTATATGTGTATAATGTGAGGAAATATTGTAAGCAGCTTAGCATCTGTCTACATTTAACAACTTGGTTGTTCTCATTTGCAAGATTATACTCCTTCCAAGGCTAATGCCTCCTCACAGAAGTTTGTTTTTTTTTTTCTCTTTTTGAGAGGAGTGGTAGATGACATGGGGTTTAAAGTTGATGTCCTTTATTGGGAGTGGCATTGGACAATCTTATTCTTAAACTAAACCTCTTTAAAGAGTGTCTGTCTCAGTTCTTAATGGCTGTACAGCCAAGCCATTCACCTGCCCCCAATGTCCAAAGAAAGAGCATTTGCATATCCTACCTCTGTTCTTGGCAAAAATCCTGGTTCCTTATATTTCAAGGTCATCTTTTTTTCTTGCCATCTCTTTCATGTCTTCATCTCAGATTAACTTGCCCTTTAAACTTGGCCTTCTAGCCCAATCAATCCAAATTCCCAGAGCCTCCCCCTGGGCATCAATCTGCATCTCAGCTTCTCCTCTAGGACTTTCTTCACATTTCAACAGATGGCAACCAGAGATAAACTAGCAAAATTGTCAAAGTTTTGATAGAAGTTGTTCTTGTTTTTTAGTCTCATCCAATTTTACAGCAAGACCCAAAGTCCCAGAACTTCAGCATTCAAATCTATGAATGCTTATCTATTTTTTATTTTTCTACCAACAATCATTAACAGAAATTAGCACATCTGAAATCAAAACAAGGCTTGTAAAACTGACACCAGACATTAGAGGTAGAGGCTAGCCCTCGCTTGCTTTTTTAAAACAGATGTGTGGGTATTCAACAATGAATTTGGTTTTCTCCCACCAGGACGCTTAATAAACACTGACAGCAATTATATAAAATTAAGATTTTATTCAGGCTCCATTAAACCCCAGGAGTGGATATGGAAATGAACAAAGGCCTTTCAATAACTCCAGGAGAGGATGCCTTCAGAATACGGCCTTGCTTGAACAGAATCCATCACCTACTGAAGTCCCTTTAAATTATTGTTGGTGATTAGCCTCATTAGAATTGCCTTCTTTCTAAGTCTCTCTTCTGGTTAATTAAAGATTCCAGGAAAAAATATGTCTTACCGTAGCAAAGTTAATTTTAGTTATCATAAGCCATGTTCAGAAGGGGAAGTTTCCAGGAAGGCTGACAGACAAGCCTCAGAGGCTTTGTACAAGAGAGGGAGCCCTCCTTCTAGGTCCTCCATCACTTGTGATCTGGACAACCTCATAATCCTAGATTCTTCATCACTAAAATAGAGGAAATGATGGTTTCTATTTCATGTGTTTAGGATTGAATGTGCCTCATAAATCAATGCATATAACGTGGCTGGCAGGTCAGCCGACACACAGTAAGGTCTTTGACATGGCAAAACAGTAGCTATTATTGTTATTCATGTTCCCTGCAGCCTTGGCTCTGTACTGTGTTGTGGCTGGAAGAGAAAGATAGTGTTTATTATATTTCACATTTAAAAATTAAGTGAATGGATACATTTTCTACATTTTTAAGCCTTTTATCTATGATGATTTTATTTCCCTGAAACACTATGTACCTGCTACCTTTTTCTGCAACTGAATGCTAGAATATGGAAAAAAATACATTGATGAAGAAATCATAATAATTTATTCTCCTAAACACTCACATTAATAGGTTTAATTTTTAATTATAATTTAATTAATTTTTTGTAGGAAAGTCCAGAGAGCAGAGCGGGGAGAAGTTTGAAATCTCATAAGGCCTCCTTGGTGGTTTCCTAGCTTTCTGACCTTAGACAAGCCACTAACTTCTCTTTGTCTCAGATTTCTCATAGTTAAAGTAGAGATCACAGTAGGATCTCTAGGATCTTGTAATAACCAATTATTTAATATTCTTGAAGAGTTTACAACAGAGCCAAGTCTTGAAATAATCAATCACAATGAATGAATATAGTGGAATTCATATCCTAGAACAGAATTAAGATTTTCTGTGCTCCATTGCTTACATAAAACAAAGATATTCAAGCAGGAAATATTGGGAAGGATGGAGGAGAACCTGGTCCAAGGCTGCCACCCAGTCATATTAATCCTATGTCATCTCAATAAGTCCACCAAGCAGTAAATAAAAACATCATCTGGATGCAGACATGCATAGTGCATTCCATGAGCCCTAATGGAGACTTGAAGTCACATTAATTTGAAGCGCTTTCAGATTGGCTGATGGACTGCATTTCATTGATCCCAAATAACATTTTCCACCCCAATTAAAGTTTCTGTCAAGAACTCTGTCATACCAACAGTCTCTTTGTGGGCCAAGCCTGAGTGTAGGGCTAGAGGCTTGTTTTGTCCCACACGGACCTGGAGAGCAAAGGTGGCAGGTGGAATTGACTCCAGAGCAGAATTTCTCAACTGTTGCACTATCAACATTGGAGGCAGATGATTCTTTGTTTAGGAGGCTGGTCCTGTGCTGTATGAGATATTTAGCATCATCTATGATCTGTTCCCACTAGGTTCCAGTAGAAACTCTTTCCCACAGTTACAAAAATTAAAAATTTTCCCAGATATTGACAAATGTCAACTGGGAGGCACAATCTCATTCATCTGAAATGGCCTTGCAAGTAATAAAAATAAACCAAGGGACTGTTACTATCAGCTGTCTCCAGTTTTGCCTTTTCCAGAATAAAAGATAGTTAGACATACAGTATACAGCTTTTGCAGATGGACTTGTTTCACTTAGCAATACGCATGTTTACACCCTCCACGTCTTCTCAGGATTGTTTAGTGCTGAGTCATATTTCATTGTCCAGAAGTGCTGTAGTTAATGTATCCATTCACATCCTGAGGGACATCTTGGTTGCTTCTGAGTTTTGGCAATTATCAATGAAGCCTCTATAAATATTCGTGTGCAGGTTTTTGCATGGACATAAATTTCCACCTCCTCCACGTAAATACCAAGGAGTCATAAGGCTGAAGCATATGAAGAAACCGCCTTCCAAAGTGGTGGAACCAACTTGTATTTTGCCAAGAATGAATGAGCGTTCCTGTTGCTCTGCATCCCCATCAGCACTTAGCATTGTCAGGGTTCCAAACTTTGGCCATTCTACTAGGTGTGTGGTGATGTCTCACTGTTTTCATTTGCATTTTCCTGATAATGTAAGATGGAGCATCTTCATATGCTTACTTTTCATCTGTTATGTCTTCTTTGGTGACACACCTGTTAAGGTCTTTGGCCCATTTTTTAATCAAGTTGTCTGTGGTCTTATTGAGTTTTAAGAGTTCTTTGCATATTTTGTATAATAGTACTTACTTAGATACAACAATGTTATTTTTAATTTATAGTATTTCTATTTTTTATTCATAAAAGTCTGGTCTCATCTTATATGACTTAAAATGTCTCTCAGTGTAAATAATTTAATTAAATAGAAAGTTTCCATTGTTTATAAACTGTCTCATTGGACGTTATTTTTTTCGGTTGTGGTGTTTCTTTTCTTGGTGGTTTTTTTCAATCTTAAGTGAGCTTTGGAAGCCCATTCATTTCTGTTATGAAAATAAAGGAAAATTTTTGTTTACTTGCTGAGAAAGTATATTCTAGGTATTAAGAAACTGTCAGTAAATTAGGGTGGGCTCAGGGAGCGACTCACTTTATGGAACATTGCCTAACTTCCTGGCTCCAGGACTCCCTGGGGAGTAGATGTATTTGCAACCTTAACCAGAAGCCAAAAGCCTACATCAACTCCCCCTCACCTTTGCTCCCTCTGCTCTGCGTGTGGTGGTTTCTTTTCTTTTTTTTTTAAGATTTTATTTATTTATTTTCAGAGAAGGGAAGGAAGGGAGAAAGAGAGAGAGAGAAATATCTATGTGTGGTTGCCTCTCACGCACCCCCCTCAGAGGACCTGGCCCGCAGGCATGCGCCCTACACTGGGAATTGAATCAGCAACCCTTTGGTTTGCAGGTTGGTGCTCATTCCACTGAGCCATACCAGCCAGGGCAATGGCTTCTTGATTTGGATTTTCTCTGCATCCCAACAGTCCTGCTGGGTCCTCCTTAGGCAGATGTGTTCCTGTTTTCTAGACCATTTGAATAAATTCACAGAAGGAAGAGAGGGGAAAGCAAAGGAAACACACGAGGAGAAGGAGAAAAGAGGGGGTGACTACCTTTTCTTAATCATTCATTATATTCGATACTTCCTGCTACAATATTTGTATTCAACTCATTTAATTCTCACAGCAGCTCCAAGATAATTATGACTAGGTCCATTTTGCAGATAAAGAAAATGAGGCCTATAGGTCAAGTAAATTGATAAGTTCAAAGGGACATCAAATGTTAGGATTTTGTTTTATTTATTATTTTGAACGCAGTCTTTTTGCCTCAAGAAGTGTTGAATATACTTTCACAAGCAATATTGAGGCATTTATATGTTTCTCCCTACCTGATCTTCCTGTAATGTTCCAGCAGAGTGGATTTAAGAAGGCCTATATGGGGTAGGGAGGTATAAGAGGACTAGATGTTAATGGGAAAAAAATACAATAAAAAGTCATTAAAAAAAAAGAAGTATTGATATGGTTTACCTCAGCTATGCTCAAATATGGCCCCAATGAAAGAACAGAACAAAACCCCAGAAAAAGAACTAAGCAAAAAGGAGATAAACCACCTATCAGAGGCAGAGTTCAAAACACTGGCAATCAGGATGCTCAAAGAACTCACTGAGCACTGCAACAACATAAAGGAGGAAATATAGTTTACATGAAATGAAATTTTTAAAAATCTGCAGGGGACCATCAGTGAAGGGGAGGAAGCCAGGATTCAAATCAATGATTTGGAACATAAGGAAGAAATAAGCATCTAACCAGAACAGCAAGAAGAAAAAATAATTCAAAAAATGAGGATAGTGTAAGGACCCTCCGGGATGTTTCCAAACATACCAATATCCAAATCATAGAGATGCCAGAAGGAGAAAAGGAATAGCAAGAATTTGAAAACTTATTTGAAAAACAAATGAAAGAAAACTTCCCTTATTTGGTGAAGAAGATAGACATACAAGTCTAGAAAGCATAGAGTTCCAAACAAGTTGGACCCAAAGAGGATCACACCAAAACACACCATAATTAAAATGCCAAAGGTTAAACATAAAGAGAGAATTTTAAAAGCAGCAAGAGAAAAGCAGAGCGTTATCTACAAACAAGTTCCCATAAGACTATCAGCTGATTTCTCAAAAGAAACTTTGCAGGCAAGAAGTATTCAAAGTAATGAAAAGCAAGGACCTACAACCTAGATGACTCTATCTAGCAAAGCTATCATTTAGAATGGAAGGGCAGATAAAATGCTTCCCAAACAAGGTAAAGCTAAAGGAGTATATCATCAACAAGCCATTATTACACGAAATGTTAAAGGGACTTTTTTAAGAAAAAGAAGATCAAAACTATGAACATTAAAATGGCAACAAATTCACAGCTATCAACAATTGAATCTAAAACAACAAACTAAGCAAACAACCAGAATAGGAATAGAATCATAGATATGGAGATCATTTGGAGCATTATCAGTTGGGAGGGGGAAGGGAGAGAATGGGGAAAGGTTGCAGAGGTTAAGAAACATAATTCATAGTTACAAAATAGATAAGGGGATGTTACAAATAGTAGAGGAAATGGAGAAGCCAAAGAACTTATATGCACAACCCATGGGTATGAACAAAGGCAGGGATGGCTGGAAGGAAGGGGGTTACCAGGTGAAGTGGGACAAAGGAGGAAAATTGGGACTACTGTAATAGCATAATCAATAGAATATATTTTTAAAAGAATAAGTAAACATATATTTTTGTATGATTAAAAAAAGAAAGAATAAAAATCACTGACATAGCAAATCTATGAGGGAAAGAAACATAATATTATAGTAATAAGAGCCCAAAATTTCACTATTATTCAAATAGCTTTATGTGCTAACTCATATATAAATTTCCCAAATATTTATGCTCAAAGCTATATTTGCTTCATTAACAGAATGTCCACACTTTCCTCATATTTTTTCCCAAAAACTACTGAAGATTAGGAGACGTGTACCATTCTGTTCATCAGACACAAGGTCCCTTGTGACATCTTTCTGCTCCAGTGTTTAGTACATTTTCAATCCATTTTTCTGGCGGTTCTCCTCTGTTTTAGTTTCCTAGGGCTGCTGTGACAAATTACCACAAACCTGGTGGCCAAAAACAACAGAAATTTATTCCCTCACAGTTCTGGAGACCAGAAGACAAAGATCAGTCTCACTAGGACAAATCAGGATGTCAGCATGAGGGAGAGCCTATTCTTTGCCTCTTCCAGCTTCTCGTTGCTGACATCATTCTGTGGCTGTGGCTGCCTCCCTCCAGCCTCTGCCTCTGTGTCACACTGTCTTCCCCCTCTGTGTCAAATCTCCCTCTGCCTCTCACTTCTAAGTACACTTGTGACTCAAAATCCCTAACTTAATCACTTCTTCAAAGGTCCTTTTTACATACCAAGTAGCATGTACAGTCTCCAGCAGTTGAGGTCTGATATCTTTGGGGGACATTTTTCTGGCTCCAACACCCTCCACCCAGAGTGATCTATTGCTCTGCTGTTCAGGAGTAGAAGTTCATAACTACATGGTGCAAAAATCTCTGGGTCTCTGACCTCCCCAGGTCACTACGTGTCTCTTCCAGGCCCCTGAAGCACTTCTCCTTCCCTATCCACATGCTTCTGACTTTCATCTTTCTTACAAGGAGTTCCACAAAAGAGACGCTGGACACTAGAGAGTTTTGTTTTGTTTTTTTTTTACATCAGAGCCTTACCCATGTACTCTGAGTTGAGTTGCACAGTGAGGGTGGGATTCAAGTTGTGTTGGACACTAACCCCTCCATCATTCCTACTTCTAAGTCATGGCTCCTTGTGCTATAATCTTTGTTTACACATAATAATTTCCTCACAGGTGCATTGCGATGGTTAATTTCAGGTGTCAACTTATGTGAGCTAAGGAATGCCCAGCTAGCTCGTTAAACATTATTTCTAGGTGTATCTGTGAAGGAGTTTCTACAAGAGAATAGCATTTGATTCAGTAGACTGAAAAAATAAAAAAGATCTGCCTTTACCAATGTGGGTGAGCATCATCCAATCTGAAGGAGACGCAAATAGAACAGAAAGTCAAAGGAAGGGTGAATTTCCTGCCTGTCTTCTTGAGCATCCATCTTTTCCTGCCGCTGGACATTAGAGTTCCTGGTTCTCAGGCCTTCAGACTCTGGTGTTATACCTCCTAGTTTCCAGATCTTTGGATTCCCACCCACTTTCCTCATTTGCCAGCTTGCAGATGAGAGATTGTGGACCTTCTCAGCCTGCATAAATGTTTGAGTTAATTCCTATTATAAATTTCTTCATATACAGGGTCCAGCAGAAGTAACGCCTGCTTGAGTGGGGTTGGTAGGATAATAATATGAGTATAATAATTTATTATTTTAATTTGAATATTTCACCTAAAATGTCATATGGTGTGCTTAAGTGTGATATTATGTTACAGAATCCCATACTTCTGATTTTGTGATAAAATATTTTGTAATAAAAAATGGCGTTATTTGTGCCAGATCCTATATATCTATATCCTTTCAGATCCGTTTCTCTGGAGAACCCTAATACACACGTATTTGCCCTTCTCGGTGTCAGGCTTTGTTCAGTGTGCCAATTCATTAGAAATACATGAAAGTAGAGAAGTGCCATTTGTCAGTAGGGTTATTTACTATCTCACAATGTAATAGATACTCCCCTTTGCCCCTGCCCGCCCCCCCAAATGAACTGACATTACAAGGGAAAAAATGGATCCTAGGTGACAATACATCACCTTGAAACTCCATACAAAAGACCCTCTGGAGCAGGGTGTGCTCAGCTACATCTTCTCACATATATTTTTTCCTCGGATTAATTAGGTGGTTTTGATTGCAATAACCTGAGAGTTACTTAAGTTCCTCATGCAATGGATATTTATTGAATGGTAACAGATACTTAACATCAAAATGACTGTTGGCATCCAGCAAAAACAGTTAAGATAGAACCTTATCTGTACCTCTAGGCCTCATAAAAACTGAGGACGACCATATAGCTATAAGCTTATAAGATCACAAGAAAACATGTATAATAGGAAGTATATAAAAAAAGGGAAAGCTGTATAGTCACACCTCACAGAGATGAAAACCTGGTTTAGCAACTGAAAGGTTGGTCTACATTCACTATATCCTCTGACCACACTGATATGCCACATCTCCATAGCAAAAGTTGGCTTAGTCCCATCTGGTGTTTTGCCATTATTCTGAGTAAGCCATCCACTGTATATCTAGTCAATTATCTTTGTAATTCCTCCAGGAAGAGGATCTGATTGACCCAGTGTGTCTCCATCGGACCTGTTGGCAGAGTTTTTATTACAGTTCACCCCATGGATTTGCAGATTGACTTTCTTTGGGATAAATAATAGATAAGTACAATGAGCTATTGTACTTATGGACCAATCAACTATGAATGATAGGGTCACATAGAACTGGCTGGCCATCATACTAGTGCTTAAAAAACCACTAGTAAGGAATTGGAGCGGGAACGTCAAGAACATGGATTTGAGCATAGCAGATATCTTAGCCTATCCAGTGCCCTTCTTGCTCAGAGACCATGGAAATCAGCCCCACATTGCTTCAGGTTAAACTTAGTACAAAGCTTTCCTTCACCCTTAGAGTGACAGCTGAAGCTCAGTTGTATAACAAGGCATATCTGGAGAATGGCAACCATGCACGCACAGTCTGCTCCTGCGCAGAATGAGACACCCAAGCAGAGGAAGTTAGGTAATGCGTTAAACCTTTGACATCCGCTGAGTGCTGTGTCAGCACTGAGCTAGCCACTCTCTTTGGTGCTATTAGATACACATGGCAAGACTTCATTCCCATCATGTTTATCACTCCAGCATTGCCTAAGGGGGTTATAAAAAGTTGTAGCAGCCTGTGTAATTTTTCTGGCATGGCTAAGACAATAGCCTTGAACTTAGAGACTGATCTCTGGGTGTAAAGTGGTAATGGGCTATCATTCACGCCATTCCTCCCTGGCTGCATTAAATAACACTTTGGTGTTTATAGCCATAATTCAAAATCTGCAGCAGCTGTATCAGAGAGGAAGAAGTTCACACAGTTCGACTGCAGTTTCAAACACAAATGCAGTGAAGGGTAGTCTCGCTGAACCTACAGAAATCATTCTCTGCGTGGCTTTTTTAATTTGTGAAAATGTTGGATCCTGCACTTACAAAACAAAAGGAAGAAATGACTGTGAGTGAGGAGACGGCTGTGCCACAAAGCGGTGGGGAGAAGGCATACTTTTTCTTTAATGAGATGATTTTTTTTTTTGCTGGAGCCTTGGACTCTGAAAAAGAGAACTCTATGTGAATATATAAGAGGAATGCAGAGGAAATGTCCTGAGTATTAAAACAAAGTCATTTCACTTCGGGGAAACATAACATATGAATTCAGAAGCCCAAGATGGTGACAAGGTCTTGGAGGGTGGGAGGGGCTCCTGTCCTTGCAGAGTATCTATCCTGCCCCTGGATGCCTAAGTCCAGGAGCAACAGATGTTTTCCTGCGTGGCAGAGAACACGTGCCTCTCTGCAGGTTTCCAGAGCAGCCCCCTTCTGAAAAGCCACATAAAGTAAAGAAAAAGAAATCAGATGTCCTGGGAGGCAAGTAAAAAGGGAAAGAATTTCCTTCCTTGGTTTCTGAGAGTTAAAATTGAGAACAAGCAAAAACCATTAATATCTTATGTGCACACACAGAGGCAGTGTAACATAGTTAAAAAATAATAAACATTGATACATTTTTCTATCAGATAGATTTTGAATTGAATCCCAGTCGGCCGCTTGCTTTCTAGCTAAAAGACTTTGAAAAAGTCACATTAGCTCTCTGGAGTTTGGCCTCTTCAAGTGTCAAAAAACAATATTAATGCATGCAGGAGTTATGGCAAATAAATTGGGTAGGATCTGTGTAGCACTTAGCACAGTGCCTAACCATGAACATGACCTAGCCCAGTATGGCTGACTCCTGCCTTTTTTGACGACTTCATTTTGGGCCCGTTTCCTAGTCTGTCTCTATGTTTCTGAGACCCTGGCCTTACTTTAGTTTCTCGAGCCCTCCAGGCTTGATCTAGTTTCAGAGCCTTGGCTTGTCAAGTCTCTGCTGCCTAGAAGGCTCTCTTAGGCTCCAACCCTTCTTTTACCTGGGTAATGATTCCCAACATTTCAGTTTCACTTTTTCAATTAGATTCCTCAAGTAAGCACATTAGTCTTTCTTTATCCACAGAACAGGCGAGATTTCTACATGTTTCTGTTGTTTTGTTTTTCTTAACACAGTGCCGTTATCTGCCACTGAGCTTATTACAGCTGCAGTTAAATACATATTTTATAAACTATCTTTTTAAGTGTTAGTCTCCTGCACTGACATGAAAGCTTTATGAAGGAAAAAATGTACTGTCTTTCTCACCAGTTACCTCCAGCCCCCACCACAGCGAGTGCACCCTGGAGTTACACAATAAATCTGTGCACATTATAGTTCTGTTCCCTGTACAGTGGTTCATGGGAAGAAAATCGGTGAGCTTTACCCACCTGGAAACACAGTGTCTGTAAAACAAATGGGAAACATTATCTGGGTCCAGACAATGGGTCATGGTCCCCCTCGAAAAGCCAAAAGGTACTTCCCAGAACTTGACAAAATCAACCATGAAAGATTATACCCCTGGTGCATACATTTCCGTTATTATATGAACCTTCCTTAAGAGAGGGCTGTGTTTCATCATTTCCATGTCTTTGGTGCCTTGAAGAGCATCAAGTTCGTAGTGGCACTTTATACTTACCGTGAGTGAATGAATACATGAACGATGCAAACATAAGCTGGTAACCCCTAGTTCTAGTGTATATGGAAACAGATTGGTTGAGTGCCTGTTCCAGATATTTTTAATTTAATATCTTGTTTAATTTATACAACAATCTATGAGAATTAAGCACCCTCTGCTTACAGATGATGATGATGATGATGATGATGAAATAATAATATCTAGCTTTTATTGAATATAGCACAGAGCTCCAACTTTGTGAAGCTTAGTCCAGAATGTAAGGAAGATAATAACAGGGTTACAAGGCTGCATGGTATCTTTGAAAGTATAAGTTTATATCTAAAAATTATATATAAATAGATATATCTACATATAAATATATGGTTATATTTGAGCACATAGAGGGACATGCAAAATCTCCATAGATAAGAGGAAATTTTAGAAAACAAGTGACTTGATTCTGATACTGAAAGAATGAGAAACAAATCTCCAGACAATGAGCAGTGAATGAAGTTTCCAAGATGAGGAAACATCTAATGAGAAGACTGGTGTTAAATGTGTGCTTGGCACACCCGGGGAAGCCACAGAATTCTGGTGTGGCTATAAGAAGGCATAATGAGGAGCTCTGGAAACTCAGCTTGAGGACTAGGTTTATGGGGCCAGGCCAGTGACAGTCCCATAAACCTAAGACCCAGAGGAATCATTACATGCTTTTAAATCATTGGAGGTGTAAAGATTTATTTTCAATTGTTACCGATTTATATTCACTTTATATCATCTAGAAAATGGATCAGGGCAGGGCACACCTAGAAAAAGGGACTGAAGACTGGGAAGACTGCATTCCTCAGTAAGGCATGAAGCTTGCCTATACTAAAGAGGGTAAGTGACAGTGTGAATGGGGGATATGACTATGTCGTGAGATATTTGGGAAAGAATGAACATCATATGTGGTAGGCATCCTTATGTCTAATTTACAGATAAAAGAGTCTAAAGTTAATAGAGGGAAAGTGATTTCTCCAAAAGCCAGACAGGAACTCAAGAGCAGATGGGTCCCACAGCTTCACCCTTCCCATCACATGATACCATCTCCCAAAGCTCAATGTCCCAGACAGTTAAAGCTGTGGTCTCTGAGATGGCCAATGTCCACAACAACTCACATCCTCTTTGTATGGCATTCCTACTGCCCTCGGTTTCTTCCCCCAAATACCAGCTGTTACACAAAACACTTCAAGGGCATCCAACCCATGGCCCGCAGGCCACATACAGCCCAGGATGGCTACAAATGTAGCCCAACACAAAATCGTAAATTTACTTAAAACATTATGAGATTTTTTTGTGTGATTATGTGTCACAATGTATTTAATGTGTGGCCCAAGATAACTCTTCTTTCAGTATGGCCCAGAGACGCCAAAAGGTTGGACTCCCCTGCCAAATCATCAGATGTAAATTGTCTTTGAAAAATCAATTTCAGAATGCTTAGCCAGAGACTTGGTTAAGCATTTATTGATTAAAAAGAGAAAAGTTAACATGCAGATCAAATCTAGATTACCTATGTCTCTAGCACACATATAACCTCATCTACCACGGACATACATAAGATACTACTGCTTAAAAAAAACCCAAACAAAAACTTCCTTGTTGGCATCTCAGAAGCAAGTACTCCTTTGCTTATCTGCTTATTTCTTTGACAAGAATAAGCAAATCTTCAAAAATATAATGAGTCAGGCCATTCTCTCTGTGGCATATAAGTTGACTCCAAAGGACTCCAGAAGGCCCCTGTTGACGGTCATTACCTCTTCCAACCCCTCTGGGAAACATTCAATAAATAACTGCTTCCCCCCATTACACAGAGACCCTGGTGTTCCAAGCATGTGCCAGGGCCAGGGAGCAGTGACTTCTGAACTGGGAGCATTTGGCTGATTAACTTTCCATTAAACATTTCCAGGCTCCATGCTGAAACTTTAGAGATCAAGCTGAGAGCTGAGAAAAAAGAAAGAGTCTGAATGCTTGGCTGGTAATTAACATCACCAGGTGACAAATCAATACTACCTGGCTGTTCCCATAAACAATGATAACTGGGAGAACAGAGGATTCCAGCCCTCCTGGTTATTTTTCCATGGCTGCTGTTGCTTTAAAGATGGAAATGTGACAGCGGTCTGGATAGTTTTCCTTTAGCTGTAGGTGGTAGGGAGGCCTGAAGATACAAACAGATCTTTCAAGAAGCAGAGGCTTGGCAGAAAAAGTAAATAAAGTATAATCTGAGATGTTGGACAAAAACTGTGAATTTGGGTGGGTGGTTTTTAAACTCTAGCGTAAGTAAGAATTAATGAAAGAACTGGATAGAAATACAGATTCCAGAAATTCTGTTTCAGGAGTATTCATTTTATTTCCCTAGATCATACTGGTGCAGGTGGGTGATACATCATACTTGGAGGATCACTGTTAAATACCTAAGTTTCATTTATTAGGCAGTTACAGCCAAACAACTTAAGAAGTCCTGACAACCTGGTAGCTCTTGAAAAAGTGATGTCTATGAATTGAAGAAAAATTAACTTTCTTCATTCTTTAATGACAAGTGATGCTTGCTGATGGGATGTGCACACCTGTTGGGCACTGCACAACTTTTCAAAGGTTGGAAATGGATCATGTAACAGGAAATGAAAACATTATTCTACTATCTGACTAACCATAGAATAGAACTAAAATAAGAATGTACTAATAAAGCAAGCTTATTTAAAAATCTATATAAATCGACCCTCATTAATCTTAGGAAATGTTAAACCAAGCTTGTTACTCTAACCTGATTTTTCCTCTCAAAACTATCCTTTACAGGGTCTGCAGTTTCAGTTCCTATGTGAACCTAAGGAGCAGCCTGACCTCAAGGTCCCCCAGTAATTCAGCTGACAAAAGAAACAGATGGTCAACGGAAGGATGCTAATGACAAAAATCCCTATCAATGCTTACAGGAAGAGGTCCTGTATATCTTACATGAAATTTTATGCTAACCAACAAAATAACCTTCTTGACTGAATAATATATAATGAACAATACTTCTGCCTGAATCAGGAAACACGAGGTATATCTTAAAACAAAAAGACAGTTAGTCATGCCTGCTACAAAACGTTAACAGCCTTTTTCTGAGCATATTGCAGAAACCAGATGTTCCGGATCCTGCATGGGCCTGGGGTGGCTTGACCACAAGACTTAGGCTGACATTAAAGGTCTATATCAGGAGCAGCAGAAACACTGTCTCCACATCCACACCCCTCCCCCGTGACTTCTTTGTTCTTCTTTCCTCTCCTTCCTGATGAAAATCCTTGTCTGCACTGGGGTGTTATGACAGTTATTCAGGACAGGAGTTCACCATCTTCTCAAGTCACCAGCACTTGAATAAATCACTTTCCTTTACATCAGCACCTGTCTCATGAGTTTGGCTTTCATTGCAGCAGGCAGTCCAACCTGGGTTAAGTGTCAATCACACATGGCCACCCTCATTTCCTGTTCACTTTGACTTTCATATAGGGCTTGCTTTTTATCACAACAACTGTTGAAAACCAAGGATATGGCCCCATTGGACAGAATATAAAGTGACTGAGGAAAATGTGAACTACTTTCAGCCAGTAATTCACACGAAGATTGACAAGAGTCAAATATTGCTGTTTTCCTAACAATTTAGAATAGCTCCATGCACGCCTGTGAATTTGGTGTAGCACTCCAGTTCAAGTCAACGCACAGTTTGGGAATGGGGGCATGAGCAGCAGAAAAAATAGAGAGAACGAGGTCAGCTCAGATCCCCAGAGTCTCTTTTTGGGAGAGATGGGCAATTAGACAGACCTTGGGAATAAGAAATTTCCTAGCCTTTTGGAGAGGGAGGACACTTTTCTATTTCAGGGTAGATGGTCTCTAGCACTCCAGCTTTAATCTTCTCGATAAGCCTAATTGGAGCAATGTGTTAGTAAGTGGTATGGTTAGTTAACTCTAAAAAAACTTTACAGATAAAATGCTTTCTTTTTTTATACTAGCAACTATGTCCCAGGAAAACAGTAATATACCTACACTAAGTCATTCAATCCTGTCCAACAAACCTGTAAGGTGTTGTTATCCCCATTTTCCAGCTGGAGAAGCTAGGGGTCAAATTGGCTAAGATACTTACCCAATATTCTACAGGTAGTACGTGTTTCAGTTGAGCCTGGAACCCAGTTTTAATTGGCTCTAAAACCCAAGCTCTTTGCTCTATGAGCTACATCTTTATTTCTGAAAGCAAGCCCCCATGGTGGTCACCCCATAGGCCTTGGAAGTTCAGCTCGAGAATCTCAGTTCATTCTTGCTATTCAGTAATCACATGACCTTGGAAGGATTGCTTAAATTTAATAGCCTCATCACCAAAAGAGGGTTAATAATAAAAACTAACCACTTCGTTGCTATTAAGAATGAAGTGACATAAAGCCCTTTGTACATTTTTTGGCGCATAAAAACAATCCATCAATGATAGCTGTTACTATAGCTACATACACAGTACCATGGGCAGATGCATACTGCCTATGAATTTATGTCAAGTATTTAGGAAAAGAGATTATGTTAAAACACAGGCCGTGTTTATTTTGCATTAGGTAGGATATCCAGTCATTCAGAAAGGTGACAATGCTTTGGAAAAAAGAGCTCTCCTATATAACCCCATTGTAACCTTTAGGTGTATACATTTTTCACTCTGTAGTACTTCAGTAGACTTTTGGTGGCAAGGAGTGTTTTCCTGGCTATTATATTATTATTATTTGAAGACCAAATGAAAATAAAAGATATCTCAAGGAGATTCCCACATCAGCCTGCTATGTACAGGATCATTAAAGTCTTCTTCTTGGGCCCATATATTCAACACCAGATGAAAGGTGGGAAGCAGAGAGAGGTTATACCTAGCTCCTCCCTCCCAATAAATTCCAGGTAACAGTTATTCTACATGGGCATGTAGATTCCACACCACCACCTCTCTCCATGTTATTTTGGGAAATTATTTAATTCCCTAATCTCTTTGGGATTTAGTTCCCTTACCTATCTATTTATTTATTTTTTTGTTGTTCAATTACAGTTGTCCCCCTTCCCCCCCCATTACTCTCCTCCACCCTACCTACCCCCCACCTTCCACTTTCAATCCTCACCCCCATTGTCCTCATCCATGGGTCCTTTATACAGGTTCCTTCACTTGACCCTTCCCCTTCTTTCCCCCTTTATCCATTTATATTTAAATGTGTCAAGCATTAAACTGTGGGAAACAAATACGTGACTCAGAAATT